>JAKJJM010034586.1:0-11673 GCA_021901965.1 Pipa carvalhoi
GTAGCCATAAGTCCTATGGCTACTTTTGGGTGAAAATCTCGATCACGGATCGAGATCTCGCCAATTACTGTCGCGAGAATTCTCGGCTGAGAATTCTCGCACTATTAAGAGTGAAAAGACTCAATCGAGTCTTTCCTCTCTTTATAAATTTCGCCCATACAGTCTGACTTTAGCTAGTGCTGTCTGAGTCAATAAATAGTGTCTGGGTATTACCGTGTTTCCCCGAAAGTAAGACAGCTTCTTACTTTCTTTTCACCCCCGAAAGTCCCACTATGTCTTACTTTCGGGGGTGTCTTACATTGGAGCCGCTGGGCCAATCAGAGGCGCCCGTCCCCACCCCCGCCCGCCTCTGAACTGCACGCCTCCGCCAAAATGCCGCCCTGCGGACCACCCCCTCCACGTTACGTCACTGCCCGCGCCTCTACGTCTTACATACGGGGTATGCCTTATATTGGCCGACCCCTTAACACCCCCGATACGTCTTCCTATCGGGGGTGTTTTACTATCGGGGAAAACACGGTATTAGAAGCTTTGAAACACGAACACTTTCTTCAAGATGCAGTGTCCGACTGAGGCATCTTGAGAGCCACATACTCCTCGCAAATGCTGCAATTTTTTTAGAAAAAAATATCTATGATAATAAATTATAAATCAGCTAGACAAAGCATTGCTTGGCAGCCCATTATTTACTGGGCCAAGGCTCACAATGCTTTTAGGCTCATGCCTAGGCCCACCTGTGTGGGCCGGTCCAACCCTGTCAAGACATAAGTTGCGCTGGCATCCATAAGACCTTGCTGCAGACTGTTCATTTTCTGCCACTGCCTCTTACCTCTCTTCTGGCACAGGGAGAACTGGAAAAGCCAGAACTCTTTTATAGTGACCCGCAAAACTTTTCAATCATACAGTTCACCCTGCACTCTGGGAGAAAAGTACCATTACTGCTAGTTTTATGGGGCCAGAGCCCTACTGCATTGGGGAAGCTGCTGAACTGGGTTAGGCACTATGGGGCTACTGCTGTACTGTATTTGAGCATTATGTGGGGTCACTGTAACACTCGACTGGGCGTTATTTGCAGCCGTTGATGCACTGTGTTCATCATTATCCATGATTAAGCGCACCGCCACAAAGCACGTAGGATGCGATGCTGTGACATGCGGTCCTCACAAGATTTGTACTTTTAACTTGTCTGAATAAATTCTACATTTCTACAATTCTACACAAAACAATGGGACTGGCTGCAGTTTGTTTAGGTGCTGTATTTTAACCATCTCCATGCCAAACCAAGTCGGAATTTTTATTACTCTGGCGTCACTGGTCCTTTAACAATGTGTCTACACTCGTGTCGTCACCATGGCAATAACAGAACGCCATCACAGAGAGGCGGGACTTCCTGCAGGCGCCTGACGTCAGTGCTCGATGCGGTGACCCCGGAAGGGGAATCCTTGTTCTATTGGTTTCCGGACGCTTTTTGGTTGTGTAGACCCGAGGCCTTGGTTTATGCGCTGAGGGGATTTTCAGGGGTGAGTGCTAAGTCAGTCCGTGCACTGTCTTTGTGTTAACGCTGATATAGTGGGTTATATGCATTCCGAATAAAATACTGTAAGAATGTTTCAGTGAGGAAGAGTAGCAGTGTTAGTCCTTTAGCCCAACTTGTCAGCACAAACAACATAACCTGATGAGAATTAAGTGGACCCTTCACTGGTGTGTTGACAGTTAAAGCATACTCAAATTAAATCCGAGTCCTCTTGCTTTCTTTCCCTGCTGCTGACAGGCATTTGTCTTAATACTCTTATTGTTGGATGATTAACATAAACACACAATTTTCTGCTGGCAAGATCAGCATTGACAATACTGGAATGAAGTACTACAGGATTAAATTGGCCATAAGAATAAGTACACGATATTAGTGCACGTTCCACCTATATCAACACCCCTTAATGCTTCCTACATTGTAGACCTCGTTCAAATGAAACAGATCTTATTATGCAAGCTACTGGGAAACCAGGCCATCTGTTATACTATGCTCATATGGTGGAAATAAAATCCCATTGCTTAGGGTACTATAAAGCTTTAATAGCTGATGATATTCATAGCATATACAGTAAGATTTCATAATAGTAGGCAAATTAATTTTTTAGGAAGTCTCATAATTATTGTCCTGTCTTACACAGTACACCTATAGGAAACCCTCATTTTGATAACTTAGTAATGCTGCATGCAAGGAGGAGAGAATATTGCACCATAGCTTGACGGCAAAACATTTCCTAAAGCAGTAGCATGTTTCAAGCTAACAAGTTAACTTGAGGAAGAGTACTTGTGAGCGCAAAACATGCAATTGCCTTATACAGTGGTTTGCAATTAAGCAGCTGCATAGTATGGTATTTAGTCATTGAATGTGTACTAGTGCTTCATGTTCATATTAATTAAAGGGAGAAATAATTTAGTTATACCTTTCATATTATGGCTTGAAAGAGAAGTAGTAAAACAACATCTTATATTTTCTGGGTATAATTTTCTTTTCTCCCTGTCTATATATGCATTTGTTTCATTATATGAAAGTGAAGTATTGTTTGCCTCAAGTGAATTATTTTTCATTAAACTCATAGTAGTAGCACTTTATAGTAGTGGTAATGAAGATATGGTTTATAGAATATCTGAAAGGGAATTGGCACTGCTCTGATAAGGCTATGTGCACTGGTGCATTTGTAAATGTCTGTACAGACATAAATATAAGTAACATTTTAAATATGCAAACAACTCACTTTACAATTACTATGCATTTGTCAAAAATGTGTAATTATTTCCACTCCTATTCTGATGAAGGACTGTATTTTTTTAGTTATTAAAAATCTTGATTTTCTATGTTCAATGTTTAAATGAAGAGTAACACCAAAAAATGAAAATACCTTAAAATTACTATATATTCAATCTGTACTTTCAAAAATTATAATTTCTCTATAAAAATGCTATTTAGCTTTAAAAATTATAAAAAATATAAATTTGGATGAACATCCTGAATATAAATTATCTAAAGCACCATAGAACACAATGAGACTGGTTGAGTTCTGTTTAACAGCATGGCTATTATCAACAAAGGTAAAATAGACAGAAAGCAATACATTTCATCAATTTATCTTCAGAAATAACAGTTGACCCAACAAGTCAATTAAGCCCCAGTAATGAGTTCAAGGTTTCTCCTGACAGAGATTTGCATCATTACTCTCATTAAACAAGGCACATGGCTAATACTTTATGAATACCCATTTATATAGTCTTGCTACTCAGCTTGTAATAATTTCTCTTCTAAAATGATTGTCTTCAGATTTGTTAAATCCATTTATATTACATTTATGCTTTCAAGAGTGTATTTATTCAGTATGGATTTACAGTGCTGGGGAGATTGATGTGTGCAATGTACAGAGAAGGCTTGGGGAACATCTGTTTCAAACGTAGCCTTTTATAACCTAGTTTATTTGAGACCCTCCAACCAAGACCAGTGACTGCAGTGAACATGAGTACAAATTCCCAGCATGTATTTTTATCTAATGTGATAAGAGGGGATAGCAGTTGCTTCCTAAAGTGGACTAAGAAAGCCCATTCCAAATAATATAAATGGCACTTCTCCCTTTCTGGAACATAAGAGGCAGAGTTTATAGGCATATAAATAAATAAGTGTTTCAGGAAAAGAAAATAATTGGTAATCTTAAATTTGCCATTTAATAAATGTAATTGCAGACATGTTACAGTATGGGGTTATGCTGTTAGTTTTGTTGCTTGATTATGTAGGACATAGTAAATGTTCGCAGATTTCAAAGTTCTGACACTTTCTTTGCTTTAGGTGACAACACAAAGTATTTTTTTTTTTGTTTACATTTTTCACTAACAGTCTTTTTTCCTTCACTGTACTTATGAAAATGTAATTTTTTTAAATACATTTTCTTGGTGCTGGTGTTACATACTTGAAAATTGTAGAAATATTTAATGCAGGCACCTACCCAGTAACACTTAGTACTATTGTCTTGAAATGAGCTTTAGATAATACTTATTCATTATCTGGACTCCAAAATCAGAGTTTAAGTTTTCTAAAATAAAGTTATCATATTTTCCTGAAGTAGCAGGCACATCTTGGAAATTCAGATTCTTGGTCCAGTATATAGAAATGCTTATTGCTTTTTTTTTATCATGTTACTGTCCCCTTTAAAAGGTTGATAGCACACAGGCTGCACATGGGAGAGCAACGGGGATCCAACGCCCCAAATAATCCTGGACACCTCTCAGTTGGTTTTAATGATGTGGTCACCATGTAAGGCACATAACTGTGAGTATCATTTTACAATTATGACATTTGCAATTGAAAACTAGACCCTTTCCATTGGGTTTCTTACATGGCCTCATTAAAACAACCAGCACAGTTCAGGAGCTGTGTTTGAGGTGACTGATTACTACTGTGTTTTTTTTGTAAAATCACAGTGATAAATTGTGCTGTTAGACTTAGGCCTAGTTTACATGACAAATAAGCAGTATGTGCTTTTGAAGAATATTGGAAAAATGCTTTGTTGGTTGCTATAGGCAACAGTATTAGCAACTTTAGTGCTCTGGCAGACAGCCCCACCCTCTCTTTAATGCTATTAAATTGCAGAGGGGGGTGGGAATGTTTACCAGAACACAAAAAAGGGCTGGGCTGTTACCCTTAGCAATAGGCGAAGCATTTTTAGAAAGAAACACTAGTCTTTGGAATATTTTTCTTAAAGTAGCATTAACCTTTTCTTGCACGTTTTTTTTTTTTTTTACCATGGCAAAGTTTGGCTTAGCTACACAGGCGTTTTCAGGAGTGGCTATAAAATGTTTTTTTCCTTGCAATTTAGGGTTCTGATTTCACAGGTACATTAAGTAGATAATGGTCCTTCAGTTTTACACGATCCTAGGAATGTCACGTGTTTTTCTGGGATATCCATGCCACATCTGTAGTGTGCTGTGAAGTCATAAAACTAGTTATTCATTTCTTATGAATTAACCTCTGTGTAATAATAAAAATATAGCACACTATTAATGTAAACTATAGTTGTCTGTGTAATCAAACGCTTATATTTTTTGTGATAACCAGAATTATTTTGCACATTTTTTTGTTCTTTTCTATATTTAGAAATGCAATATCACACAGCGTGTAATCTCCTCACTGTTTAATACAGATAATGTACTCTTAGTGCCTCTTTCTCTCATCCTATTACAGAAACACACCCATATATATACATATATATGTATATTATAACTTACTGTTATGTTGTAAGAGGCTTATAGAAAACTAACTTTTAGCTAATGTTGACAGAGTCTTACTGGGTTTTTAACGCTTATTTTTAAAGGATAGATGTAGTCCCCGCTACAGCTTAGAATTGATAGGTCTATGGTTAAGGGGGAAAAACTGTTTAAACCATAGATACATACAGGAAGCAGTGCAAAATAAGCTGACTGATTACCTGTTAGAGACATGCTATTAATTATAGTCAATGAAAAAGTTTAAGGCAAGTGTATTTTTCCTAAAGCGGATATAGAAATAAAGTGGATTATTGTGAGAGTATTTCTTTTAAAAGTTTGTTCACAGGGCACGTTAGCATTGTATGAATTTTGTTTTGTAGTTTAGGAATTTAATATTTCTCTCAAACCTCTCTTGTATACATTTTTAAAATCATCTGGATTCTCTAGGGTCCATTAACCTGGGAACTGCACAGTAACTGTAAGAATGGACAAAAAAAAATAGTACAGGTAATGAAAAAAGAATTTGAAATTAAAAATGCAGTCTGATATTGACTGTAGCAACAAAAGTTATGAGGAAAAGAAAGAAGCAGGTGACAACAACACTATGAGGTTACACACCTATAATATTTTGATTGGTTACTCAGGATTGAAATTAGTAAAAAAAAAAAAAATGTGTGTATATATATATATATATATATAGATATATATTTTGAGAAAAACATTCATTTAATAATGACAAATTACATTCTTTTTGGTTCCTGAACTGTTCTTTTAACATGCTATAATAAAATATTACATACTGTCTTAATTATCAATTCAGCCCTTAGGTTTGGGCCACACAAGTATTTTTTTTTTTTCATGTGCTTTTAGCCCTGGTAAATGTGCTGTGTTACTTTATGGTTGGTAGTCCCCTTTTATACAATAGGAAGTGCTGGTATCGTGTTAGACACTGGCAAATGATTTACCCAGATGCAGACATTACAGTGCATGTCTGATTCCAGTGAGGAATTCTGTATGGCCAGACTGCAGTGCTTTGCATTGTAAAGAAACAGACCTGCAAAATAGAGAGTAACACTGCTTTGTTTTTAGGGGTTAAAATGCAGCATTTAAGAAACATTAATGGGTCCCAGCCTTATGGAACGTGTGGTGGGGTGCTTCCACTGACAGAACAGTGTATTCTACACTGTGGTGCTGGTGGCCTTGTTTTTACCCATGTTTTTCATAGTCTTTGAAAACTAAACTAATCACATGTAATCAGTGTATGCACTGAAGCTATTATTTCATGAGTTAGTATAGCAGTTTTGTAGATTACTTATATCTATCTTATTATGCATAGGAAATCAAATGTTATTTGTTTATTCCTTCAGAAGAGTTGTCTTGCTATCCTTGAGAATGTTTAGGGGTACATATCTATTTCCATTAAAATTTAGAAAGTACAGTTGGTTCTCATGCTGGTCATTTTAATTGAGCAAAAATGTGTATGTCATAAATATGTACAATATGCTATTATATACAATATAATCTTCTAA
The DNA here is from genome assembly GCA_021901965.1 of Pipa carvalhoi. Classification (NCBI taxonomy): domain Eukaryota; kingdom Metazoa; phylum Chordata; class Amphibia; order Anura; family Pipidae; genus Pipa; species Pipa carvalhoi. The sequence continues at coordinate 6,783 of JAKJJM010034586.1, forward strand.
ACTTCTAGAACAGTGGTTATCAACCTGTGGGTCGAGACCCCATTAGGGGTCGAATGACGATTTGCCAGGGGTTACCTAAGACCGTCGTATATATAGTGTTTGAATGGGGTTGCCCAATAATAATTAATGAACGGGGGTCGCCAAATCACAGGGAATTGTACTAAAGGGTCAAGGCAATAAAAAGGTTGAGAACCACTGTTCTAGAACATCTTGTCTATGCCTGTTTGCATGCACACCATCTTCTGGACCTTCTGCCATCTGGTTTTAGGCCAGGGCACTCATCGGAGACTGCTCTGTGTAAACTTGCAAATGATCTCCAGGTTGCGAAAGCCAAGGGTCACATTTCTGTTCTAAATCTCCTAGACCTATCCTCTGTATTTGACACTGTTGATCTCTCCCTTCTTATTCAAATTATCCATGCACTTGGTGTTCATAATCAAGCTGTATCTTGGCTGGCTTCCTATTTTTCTGATCACTCCTTTTTGTCTCCCATGCTAATGACATCTCTTCTCCTGTCCCATTTAGGGTGGGAGTGCGTCAAGGCTCAGTCCTTGCCCCCTCCTCTTCTTGCTGTACACTCTTTCCTTGGGTGAGCTCATCAGTTCATTTGGTCTTTAATATAACTTGTATGGAGATAATTCCCAAATTTACTTATCCACTCCTGTGCTAACACCTGAAATACAGACTCAAATCTCTAGCTGTCTTTTGGCAATCTCCTCTTGGATGGACGCCAGCTCAAATTAAATCTCGTTAAAACAGAATTGATTATTTTTCTACCCAAACCTGGACCCGATCCTACCTTTTCCATTCTAGTTAATGGTGCGATCATCAACTCTGTAACCTCTGTACGTTGTCTTAGGGTGACTTTTGACTCTGCTCTTTGCTTCTCTAAACACATCTCTACCATTGCTACAACCTGTTGATTTTTCCTTCGCAACATTGCCAAGATCCGCCCCTTTCTCTCTTACTCCACTGCTAACAACCTCATGCATGCTTTCATCCTATCCCGCTTGGACTACTGCAGTGTTCTATCTGGCCTTCCAGCTTCCCACCTCTCCTCACTCCAGTTTATTCTTAATTCTGCTGCCAGAATTTTCTCTCTCTCATCCCAGAAGGGATAACCTTTCTCCCAATCACTCTCTCCTCCTTGGCTCCCCATAAGCAAACGAATCATTTACAGTGTTCTCCTTTTGACATTTAAGGAACTTCATTCCACTGTCCCTCCCTACATTTCCTCACTCGTATGCCCATGCATTCCTCGATGTCAACTGCGCTCCTCCCAAAGCAACCAGCTTTGCATGCCACACACCAATACTGCCCTTTCACATCTTAAACTCTTTTCTCTTTCTGCCCCCCACATCTGGAATTCTATACCCCTTTATCTTCACCAGGAACATTCCCTCTGCACTTTTAAAACCAAACTGAAGTCCTACCTTTTGAAGCACTAGCATTGATTTTTATGTATAAATTATAAATTATATTTTATCCTTACTTAGTTATTTATGTGTAGTATATGTATTTATTGACCAGTGCTTCAGCACCTTGTTACAAATCTTATTACCCTTCTATCTGTGTGTGTAAGTCTTCCTCCCATTTAGATTGTAAGCTCTACAGGGCAGGGACCTCCAACCTCTTGTGTCAACCACAACCCGGTACTTAAAGTGATGTATCCTTGTGATATTATACTTGTATTGTGTAATGCACTTTTCCTATGTCTGTATTGTATTTGTATTGCTGAATTTTACAGCTCTGCTTAAATTTGTGGCGCTTTATGAATAAAATTATACATACATACAATACACTGTGTACTAATAAACTGTTTGTTTGGTTCATTCCAATGGTAGATTTTCTAATGTAGAACAATGGATGATGATGATAACCAAGATCAACTGATCAATAGGAATAGCTCTCAAGGACGGAAACAACAACAAACAGCGCTCTTTGCCAGTGATGAAGGTAATTCCAAATAATTCTCATTTCGTTGTATCTGAACCCATTTTAAAGCATTTGGTGTTTTTAATGAGGCAGATATTTAGAAATCCAAAAATTTTAAACATGGATTTGAGACAGAAACATGGACAGCTATTTTAAATACATACACCAAGATCCTCTGTGTCCAGTATTGGTTAAACCATTGTTAACCCATTCTGAAAGTAATGTCTTCAAGCATGAAAATTCTCTGAATTTGTGAATTTTTTTTTTCTTACCACAAAAAGATGTTGAGAATTCAGATGAGGAAATTGAGACTGATGAAGATGATGATGAAGAAGAAGATGGTGAAGATGAAGATGTGAGCGGTGAGCAAACCCTTAGCTATAGTTGTTGCCCTAAGCAAAAATTGTAAAGCATTTAAGGTTTACCTTTCCATCTGTTCCAAGGGGTTAATTGGGGTTAACCTTCTTATAATATGTTGCATGATTGTACTTGTTATCTGTAAATTGATCTTAGGATCTGTGTAACCTGAATGGACCTCTCTGAAACACACATGCAAACATTCCCTGCCACCATTTTTTAAAAAATAAGCAGTTGGAGAAAAAAAAACGCAGATAAAATGACAACTTCATATTGTGAGTTTACCACTTCTCTTGGCTGTCAATTCTGACATCTAAAGAAATTGTTCAAAAATATTTGGCAATGTATTTTTTTTTTTATTTGGAAGAATTGTTGCCGAATTGAATGGAGTAGTTAGTAAAAGTTGGCATAAAAGTTTTTGCATAGTCATCAAATCAATGTCTCTGCAGTTTTAACAGACAGTGAACTAACTAGAGTGGCAATGGCATTAAATATTCTGTTTATTCCTTGTAAAAATTGATTATGGTTCTATCTTAAACAAAATGCAACTAAAACACATTTATAAAATACATTGTTTTATTGTTTTTATTGTCCCTGACCTATTTTCTATACCTGTATTATATGAAATAATTTAAAGGAGAGCTAAAGTCACAGGTGGTTGGCATGCTAAGTTATGATTAGCTAAATTAACGCCAGCTGCAAGTCAGGGGTGTTACCTTGCAGCTGGCTGTGCTGTTCCTTTCAATATTGAAATGACAAGTACAGCACCACCACTGCAGGGGTTTAGGACCACTCCTGCACTACTGCAAATGCAGAATGTGTTTGTGTATGCGGTACAGACCCCAATGAGTGCATGTGTAGGCTGTGCTGTGACTTTCAGCATGGCTGGCGGTGGTCCTAAGTCCCCTGCTTTCAGAATCCCTGAGGCTTAGGCAGGTAAAAGGTATTGTCTTTCAAAGAGTCTTAACACTCACAGGTCTAAACTGGGATTATAATACAATGTGCAACAGAGAGTAAATAGCACATTCTTAGGTGCAATATAACCTTTTTTTAGAAAGTGCTATGTAAGCAAAACTGCCATTTCAAACTATATTGCACTTACCATTTTGTTTCACAGCAGAATTATCTGTGCTAATGAGAACAGTGTTTACTTCTGTTATGCACACCTTGGTGGATTATCTTTTTTTCATAGTAAAATAATTTAACTTGAGCACCATTTTTCCTTAATAGACTCTGAAGAGGAAGAAGATGAAAACGAGGATGCAGCAACTGAAAGCCTAGACCCGGTGCACTCTGCAGGGGACTTTAATGGGGTAGAGAGTTCAGATGAAGAAAGAGAAAATTGCCCAATTTGCCTTAATGGCTTTAGAGACCAGGTGGTCGGCACCCCGGAAAACTGCAGCCATTACTTTTGTCTGGATTGCATTGTGGAGTGGTCAAAGGTAAGTACCATTTTGTAATAAAGGCACTCATTGGCTGGACAAATACCTTGTTTTAAAGGTTCTTTAAAGAAGACACATTAAGGGGGGAAATACTTTTAGAAGAGTTTACCTTATGGTAAATGATGTATTGATATATTTGCTTTGGTAAGGGTTTGGCTTGATATAGTGTTTCAAGAAAATGTAAATTAACACTTTGGAATTACCTATATTCCTACATTCTATACTAATAAAAATTGTCTGAATGTTGTCTATATGTATATAAACATAAACACAATCTAAACTAATATCACAAATATTATTGTGCCATTCATGTTTTATTTATATTGAACACACTGAGAAAACACCCACAGTACAGGCAGAAAATCTGAAAAAGTGAACCCTTGAATTTAATAACATGTATTACATGTAACATGTCTATTTAGTTGAAGTCATCTCCAGCAAATGTTTCCTATAGCTGCAAATAAGATTTGTTGAAGATGAATGTTGGACCATTCGACCCTGCAAATATGTTTGTGGTCATTAATATTTTTGCAATGCCATTCAGGTCATGCCACAAGATCTCAAAAGAGTTAAGGTAAAGACTCTGACTAGGCCATTCTAAAACTCAAATCTTCCTTTTCTGTCATTCTTTAGTTAATTTATAAGTTTGCTTTGGGTAATTGTCTTGTTGCATTACTCGACATCTCTTTAGTTAAAGACATAGATGGCTGCCCTTAAATTCCTTTTTAAAATGTTTTGATATTCCTTTGAATTCATTGTTCCCTCAGTATTCCCAAGGCAATCAGGCTCTAATACAGAAAAACAGCCCCAAACGAGGATTATCCCTCCACCATGTTTCACAGCTGGGATGAGATTTTGCTGAAGGGGAAAAAAAAAAAACACAAAAAAATACCCTATCAAGGAATTGCATGTCGTGTGGTGGTGGAGGGGATAGAGAGGAAATATGGCAGTTAGTGTATAGCTTAATCACAAATCATATGTTATTAGTAGTACAAATCACTAATTGCAATCTGTGTCTAACTACCTTTCATCTAAATTGAAAATTAATTTTAAGGTGACTATTCCTTTAAATTAAAGGAGAACTATAGTCAGATTACATCTTTACATATGCAGTACTATACCTTAGTGAGAAGTGTTTCCCCCCATTAGATGTTTCA
>JAKJJM010034593.1:0-10966 GCA_021901965.1 Pipa carvalhoi
CATTCAAAAGTGACAATGGCGACTGTGACTAAGTGACAACATGACCTAGGGACAAGGTGACATAGAAATAGAATATTCACAGAATACAGTTAGTGGGATATGGCAAGACTGACATCACTGCCCTTCACTTGTTGAATTCGCCTCAATTTGCATGACTTATCCTACTGCTATCCGCCTGACTACGCCACACTACGCATCTGACAGTGAACAGCAGTTCTACAAGTCTCTCTGCAGCTTAGTCAATAAGGAGAAGTGAATTTGTGACTATTTTGGAGATGCAACTCGAATTGCAGTGAGGTGAATTCATCCTTTAGAGAGATCTTGATGGATTTAAAGTCGATTTCTACACAGCCTGAAGCAGGGTTTCATAATATAAATGATAAATTGCCAGGACTAAAACAATGGTTTTGACAAAGTCTGAACTCAGCCATACTGTTTATAAAGGCAAGACAAGTACTACTTAAACTATTCTGTTAGTTTAAGTGCTTGTGTAGATCAAATACATTATATGGTTAAAGGATTCTATAGTTGAATGAGTTTGCGTCTCCGAATTTACCTACAGACAAGGATAGGGTTAGTAAAGAATATTGGCTGACTTTAAAGGCAACACAAGTTGCCTAACTTTTCAGAGCGTAACCAACTCATTTTTTCAACACACTTTTAACATAAAAGGTAGCATTTGATTTTAAAACAATTACGAGAATATATTTAAAACAACATTGTTTTCCTAGATTCACTTAATCAGATAATCATTAGTTAGCATTTTCTGCTCTATTTCATGTCATTGATCTTCTCACTAGCTGTTATTAGACATATGACCTAGGCAGACATTGTCCCTGGTTATCGTTCTCCCAAATCTGTCAAAATCAGGGATAAACCTCTCTTTAAAACATTGTTAAAACACTCAGTCTAACTTCTATATATGACTTTTAGGGACAATACACTGCACAAATATTGATTTTAGAAACTTTTGGTCCTTGGGGACAGTACTACAATCAGCAGAGACCATAAAGCCTTGGAACAAATTAACAGTTGGGACCATAGGTGGCAACTCTATGGCCAGAGAATTCTTAAATGAACTATTCTGGCCAGGTCTGGGAGAATATGTGATGATAACATTTTCTACAAAGGCAGATCTGTTGTGACAAGATGTTCATTGATTGTAGAGTTTATCTCAACTGACCCTCCCACACTCAACCAGAGCAGTTAATTTCCAAATTCCCACCTATGGTTGGAGCTCCCGGGCCTATGAAGACCATAATGTCAGTTTTGACGATTAATAATTCTCATCCATATTTTTAAGTTCCTTCATCCAGGGTTTTGAATTGACCACTTAGCAGCATCTTTTACAATCTATAATTTTTGCCTAATTTATTTCCATTATATCATAGGGCCCAGGTGTAGTTTTAGCTACAAGACCCTCTGTAGTTGCTCCCCTGATTGAATATTGTTATTTCTACTTACAGAGCAAACAAAATGGCACCTCCCATTGATATGGTTAAATACAAATATGTACATAAGAAGGTTCCCTGGGAAAATTTTCTAGGCTGAGGCCTGTAAGAATATAATCGGGCTGGGATATATTTTTCTAGTCTACTCAATATCTCATAGAAGAATGGACGCATTTGCTAGTAGACTAGTGAAAAATGAATTTTCGAGAAAATATATCCATATAAATATATATATATATATTATGTGATGTGTTTATGTAGAATAATCCTGAATACAAATTTTGCTCTCCTTGTACTCTTTTTCTCCATAAAAAGACCAGTTGTAAATGAATATAAATGAGTTCTGTAAATCACATAACATATATTATTTGACTTCATAAATACACTAGCATAAGCAACCAGTCCAGACATGGGCAAACCTGTCACCTGAAATAGAGATGTATGTTAAAATAGAATCCCCAGATAATTTCATGAAGAATGTGACCTTCTCAGTAATGTCATATGTCCGGGTAGATTACCTTCATTCCAGATGGAATCTGGTGACACGCAATATAACCCTTCTGTTTTCTAAACTGGAACAAGATAAACTAATCAAATCGACATTAGCATGCAAATTTTCCAGGCATTTGCAGTTCGTGCTTAAAATAAATTAACTTACCTTCATCTGTTTAAATTGCATTGGGTTTTACAGTTACAATTCTTTTGTTTTTAAGACACTACACACTAAAGTGTCACCAGGTCCAGGGGTGCAAACGGAGAGGTTTTCCCAGAGCCTTTAATTACTAGGGGACCCCCTGCTGCAAACAGACCAATGCAGTTCACTTTCTTTGCCTGGCACTGCCCTGTAAAACATACCAGCCTATGGGGCCCCACTGTGTTTGCCCAGAACACCACTCTGAAACTGGCCCTGAGGGAAAAACACTTAGGGAGTCATTCCGGAAACTCCGAATTTTCCGTCCCGAATTCGCTGATAGCGAACTCCCATTATAAAGTCGAGACCGCGACTAAAGAATTGTCCCGGTCGTAATTTTATAATGGGAGAATTGTCGCGATCATGATTTTATAATGGGAGTTCGCTATCAGTGAATTTGGGATGGAAAATTCGGATTTTCCGGAATTACCCCCTTAAAAGTAACAGAGATGAGACTTTCTCTCTACAGAATTAATTACAACTGAATGTTTGTAAAAGGAAACTATTGCACCACACAAAGCTGTAGAACCTTTTAACTATTTATCTGTTTTTTAAACCCAAGATACCTTTATACGATATCTTTGTAATAAATCAGATTTGTCCAACAGGAAGTCAGATTTGTCCCTCTATGGGAGGTGATGGTTACCAGAATGCCAGTTAGTTTATAGAACATCAGAACTGTCATATGATCTTGTTGACCTTCCACATTAAAGATGTTATAAAACATACTGTGAAATGTATTAAGTGATTTATCATTCACTTTGTGTCCATTTAGCACCAGATGCGCCTGTTTTTTTATTTTTTCCGAATATCAGTGTTTAAGAAGACCAGGCACAGTTGATGTATGAAGGTTAGAACGATTTTAAGACTTGTTATAAGAAGTAAAATTAACGTCTGTCTGAACCCTGGCATTAGAGAGCCTGGTACACATTTATGTAAAAAAAATATTAACAATTCCTATTTTTGCTTTCCTTTTTTTACACTAATGACTGGTTTGTGTAAAATATGTTATCAAAATGTTAGCAATTTCCGTTTATGTCCAAATGTTAGCGATTACCGTTTGTGCACGGATATTGCTAACATTTTGCTAATATTTGGACACAAACAGATATTGCAACATTTTTTACACAAACCAATAATTAGTGTAAAAAAAAAAGACGCAAATTGCTAACATTTTTACACAAAAAGGGGCACTTTTAATGATAAATAGCTGTTATTTTTAAGCACCTATTTTTACCATTACAATAACACTGCTTGATACATTTCCCTAGTGCACCCCACCCTATATTAACAAGGCTTGTATAACTGATCATCTAAAAATGCACTTCCTGTTGTACTGTTTAGGTCTGGGAGGAAATGCTTTGGTCTGTAGACTCTGATTGATTGTACGTGAAACAATCATGATATATGGAAGCTCAGAGTCTTTTAGACAACAGTAATACCTGAGGGATATGATTTATTGCTGTGTTATAATCAATGCATGGAGCCAGTTGTCATACTACTCGTATCCACAATCCTATTTATTGAAGAAATGGCAACTCAAAATGAAACAGCTCACCAAATATCTTCTAATGTATAGACTCAAGTCCATAAACAATGATTATTTTGATTAAGACTAACAACTACCTTTAGTTACAGACAGCAGAGTATGCCCCAATCAAATAGCTATTCAATAATTTAAATACCCGCTTAAGTGAATGATTGACAATTCATATTGCATCATGAAGACATCTGTTAAAAAAATTACTCCCCCTCACCAAGTTCCTAATATAGATTTTATCTGTTTCAAAATCGCTGTAAAATTTCTAGCGTGTATTTCATTACATGTTTTTATAGTACGTATTTTAAATATACATTTCTTTTCACTTTGTTTTGACTTTTTGAGACTCTTCATTAAAGGACTAGTGTGTAGTCTACACTCTACTGCCTCTGAAATGGAAGAACTACACTCTACTGCCTCTGAAGTGGAAGATACCACAATACACTGTATATTTATGGGCATTAAAGAATTAGGAACACAAAAAAATAACAATTCCAATCGGCATAGCAGTTATTTAAACACAGCAATTTTACCAATTTTATCATCAAAGTCAAAGCCATACATTTTATTGCTTTCTGTCTGTTTGATCTTTACCGATACCAGCCATGTTGTTATACACACCTCACTCACCCCTATTGTTTCTATGGTGCTTTAGATAATACATACGTATCTGTTTGCAAAAGGAGATAAAGGAAGATTGCAATCGGTGAGGGGGGAAGCAAAATACAAAGCAATAAAAATCAGGAATTGAAAGTTAACATTTTTACAATTACTATAGGAAATATTGCAATGCCAATCCAATCGAGTTTCTTACTTTTTCTGGTCTTACTGGTTCTTTAATCTCACAGGAGTTAGGCTTTCACTAATTGATTTAGATTGTTACTAGTTTACTCTAAGTGCATTTTCCCTTTCTCAGGACAGAACATTCTGTCGTTTTTACATTTCGAACAATGACTTTTTAAAATAAACCTTTTACTAAATACACTTATTTCTCTATCGTTTTGCTCTAAACATATTTTATTTTCTGAAAGAAATACCATTTACTGATCTCGTATATTCAGAAATGTTTCACAATCAGTTGCTTACAATAGCGGATAATCGCTCCATTAAACAGGTTTTAGTTATTCATTCCTAGCGCCGGGTGCCAAGATAATAAGGCTTTTAGTTTCTCTGTCATTTATCATTCCCACAACTGATCAAAGAAAATAATCAAGTTATTTTATTGCTTCGGATTTGTGATTGAGGTTGTCATTCCACAAGAAGGGACAGGGTCCACTTTTAGAGGGTCTAAAGTGAGAATTCAATGTCGAATTCGCAAACAGTGGATTCCTATAAGCAAATACGTGACTACGACAATTCTCCCGTTATAAAGTCGCGACCGCGACAATTTTAAAGTTACGACTTTGACAACATTTCCTTTGTATTGTCCTTTATATTGTCTGTGCGACAATAGTCTCATTATAAAGTTGCGACTGCGACAGTAGCAGTCTATTGCGACTGTCTTTAGCTGGCGAGTTCACACCTTTACGCAACAATTTGGACTTTAGAGAATAACCCCCTTAATCTTGTAGCTGCACACCATGAAAATATTGTCTTGGGTGGCTGGTAAAGTGGCCACAAATGAGAACATTGACCACAAAGGGGAGTTATTCATTAAAGGACCAGTGACACCCAAAGAGTAAAACTTCCCATTTGGACTGTCATGGTAGTTATTCAAATATAGCATTTATTAAAATACAATCTTCAAGGATATATTTATGAATTTTATTGCTTTCTGTCAGTTTTTATCTTTACTGATAGTGGTCATGTTGTTAAACGGATCTCACCCAGTCCCATTGTATACTACGGTGCTTTAAATAAAGCATATACGGGAAGTATGCCTTTCAGCCATATTTTTAAAGCAAAATAGCTAAAAATCTTACTTTCTAGACAGAATTTTGAATTTTTGAAAGCACAGATTGAATATACAGTAACAATAGATGCAACTGAGGTATTTCATTTTTTTGGTGTTACTGTTCTTTTAAAGTGAATTCTCATCCTTAAATTAATTTGCAACAATTCACCCATTGTGTAGCAAAGTCATTTGCACATAGTCATTAATTAGCTTATTGTCACTGTGATGGAGTGAACTGACGTGTAGTGATGAGTGTTGTCAGGTGTGTAATAGCAGTAGTGTATTGTAGCAAATTTGTCATAAATAGGTATATTGATGTGAAGTGATGTCATCTGCATATGGATCAGCATAAAGGAGAAAATGTCACTGTAAGTATCTTTTTCTGGATTAACAACTACACATTAGCATTGTGTATGAATTATCATAAGTATTATCATTTAGATTGTAAGCTCTACGGGGCAGGGACCTCCTGTGTGTCAACCACAACCCGGCACTTAAAGTGATGTATCCTTGTGATATTATACTTGTATTGTGTAATGCACTTTTCCCATGTCTGTATTGTATTTATATTGCTGAATTGTACAGCACTGCGTAAATTTGTGGCGTTTATATATAAATATATAATACATACATGTAAGGGCAATGTCACAGTTTTGTTGTCAGTATTGTTACCATAAAATAGTAGCAGTAACATATATTGTAACAATTGTTTTTATGTTCATTTCAGTGGCAGACAATTCCTAGCTCATAATGTCACTTGGTAATTTTTTTAAAATTTTAAGTAAAATTAAGGAACCTTGCTTTAAACTCCTCAATTCACCACCCCTACTTGGAGAAATAAAAATATCACAACTATGAATCATTGATATAACTTAGAGTAAACATGTTAACAATCCCCAATTTGGGTTCTATTTTAAGATAAAGTCTAACGCCAGGGTTTAGACAGTTATTCATTTTATTCTTTAAATAGGTCTTAAATGGATGCAATATGAATAGCATATTGTGATAAAATGACACAGTATGGTAGAATGGTAGTGTGTTGGCTTAGTGTGCTGGCTTAGTGTACAGTATTGTGTTAGTGTGCTGGTCACTGTGTTGGGTTAGTGTGTTGCGTTAGTGTACTGGTCACTGTGTTGGGTTACTGTGATGGATTAGTGTATTGGTCACTGTGTTGAGTTACTGTGATTAGTTAGTGTGCTGGTCACTGTGTTGGGTTACTATGATGGGTTAGTGTGTTGGGTTAGTATGCTGATCACTGTGTTGAGTTAGTGTGCTGTGTTAGTGTGTTGGGTTATTGTGCTGGGTTAGGAAGCTGGTCAATGTGTTGTGTTAGTGAGCTGGTCAATGTGTTGGGTTAGTGTTTTGGGTTAGTGAGCTGGTCAATGTGTTGGGTTAGTGTTTTTGGTTAGTGAGCTGGTCAATGTGTTGGGTTAGTGTTTTGGGTTAGTGAGCTGGTCAATGTGTTGGGTTAGTGTGCTCTGAACTCCCAGGTTCCTTATCTGCCACCCACTCATAACCCAGACCTTTTCTTTTTCTGTTGTGCAGGAAATTTTTCCTTCCAGAAAATCAAATAATTAAACATACATTGTCGTCTTATCTGAATGCCAAATGTTATCAGTTTTTCAGCAACATCGAAGTGTTACTTTCTGACAAGGTGCTTAAATAAAGAAATGCGCTTGGTAAAATAAAACTTCAGTTAAAACATTCATTCATCCTAAATTAAATTGTACAAGACCAAAGGTAGACATCCGGAGCAAGATTAACGTCTTCTTGATTCTCCGGAATGAACTCAGCATTCAATTTCTATTTAGTCAATGCATTTGATCTAAATAAGTTAAATAGGGCTTCTAATGGCAGTGTCTCTTGGTGGGTTTGAGTGATTAATAGGAAATTAGGGGAAATCAAGAGCTTCAAAATGACTGACAGCTTCAGTGCTTTAAAGTTGAAGTTCAGGATCTGAACAAATATTGAGGGATTTATTCATCAAAGTGAGAGTTCGATTGTCAAAGTGAATTTAATTCCCAGAGTAAAGAAATAAACAGTGTGGGACACGGTTTCTTGCATAGTGTGGTCGGACAGTATGAACCCTGCCATAAACCTATTAGTTTGTTGTTTTTATCCGGTGAAGTAAAACTAGGAAATTTGACAAAGTATACTTTGTCAAAATTGCTACTTTGACAGACTCCAATGCTTGATGAACAGGTGAATTATACGTGCATGAAAAGTGGCTCCCATCATTCTAATCCTTCCTTAAGATAGCGACTGTTAATATCATGCTTCCCCCGGCAGCTGTACCACTGTAAAAAGGGAGTCAACCTTCACATCATCATTCTGGGAAAATGATAGGAAATTTTTCATAAATGTTCTTTACAAAAACGAGCCTGGAATTTCCAGTAATAGTGAAAAAGTTGCGTAATTCTAATTTAGCTCTTGATTTCTTCTGGTTTCCTCTTTAGAAATAATACCTCATATGCACCATGTGACATTGGCTTTCAGAGATCCATTTAATATTTTTAGATCAACTACGCTGAGGTCCATTCATGTGATATTTGTAAGAACTGCAATGGTTGTTAAGAGATAAATAATATCTGACTTTTATTTGGGAATTTAGTTTCCAGTATCAAGTAGCAAGAATCATTTAAATCAAATGATCAACTGAAAGCCAAATTGAATTAATAACTATAACATTTTACAACTGAACAATCATTGCAGCTTCAAAACAAAACAAACAAAAGCTACTGTTTCTCAAATATTCTCAGTAACTTATTTAAGGATGGTCATTGAAAAGTCTACAATGGAAGGAAACACTCAGATCAGAATTTTGTTTAAAAAAAAAAAAAAACAGCTTTAAGATTTAACCTTTCTTATTCCAGAATGGGGCATGGGCTAAGGTAGATCTGATGTTTTGTATTATACTGAATAATTAATAAATGTAGGAATATTATTGAAGTAACAGCAGCTTTCTATTACTCCATCCTAATAAATAAAGAATGTTAGACTTACCACTTAGAAAAGGGAAATAAGATGAGCCAATCAAATAGCCATATAATTTGAAGTCCAGTTTTTGTAGTGAGTTTAGTTGGAAGTTGAGATGAACTTTGTTGGTACAGAACAGTCAAACAGTTTTGCTGTTTATCAGTTATCCAATGAAATAATATTTTATTATGGACAAACTTATTATTTACTATTTAATTGTGAATCAGCAGGACCAAGGGGTTCAGTGAATGGTCATCTAGAGATGAGTAAACCCTCCTGCATTTTCTCTGAGGTGTCAGAACGTATTCTTAGGTTTACCACTGTATTGCATCTCAAGGCTCAACTTTACTCACCTGGTAGGGAGTAAAGATGTAAAAAAGGCATTGCCCTTAACGAGTGTAACCTGTTAGAAGAACAGAGTGTATTTTTAATAGTCAAAGGGATTCTATGAGTAATTTGTAGGAAGGGAGTCTGCAGGGCCAGAGAAAGATAGTAACATGGCTTCTGTTTTGTCGGGCTCACTATGAGGGTTTAAATGAACATTGCATTGCACCTGTTCTTTGTCTTATTGTTATCAAGATATTGTATGAAGCTGGCAAAATTTTGACATTGTGGCTCTGCGAATCAGATTCATCAAAATGAAATTTTGGAGAATTTGATTAAAAGAGCCTCATTAACAACCTTATCCTGGCTTGTAGAGCTCCAAGTTGGCAGAGAATACTTGGTTTGCAGGACATGGATTGCTTTAAATGTAAGTTCTGAACTGATTTCTTTGTAGCGATTAACAGAAGGTGCCCTGCTTCCTCCTGGGAAGATAATTTGGAGGTTGATAGGTAATAGTGCTCTTTCATTAAGTTTATATGGTTTTATTTTTCTCCTACAGGTGACCAAGATGTTGGCGGTTGTAGTTATCCTGTTTGCTCTTCTGTGGATGCCCTACCGCACATTGGTAGTGGTGAACTCATTTATGGATCCTCCATACCTCAATGTATGGTTTGTATTGTTCTGCAGACTATGCATCTATCTTAACAGTGCAATCAACCCCATTATCTACAACTTGATGTCTCAAAAATTCAGAGCCGCCTTCAAAAACCTTTGCAAATGTGAACAGAAAAGGACAGAGAAAGCGGCAAAGTACAATGTTCCCGTGTATTATAGTGTCATAAAAGACAGTTCTCATGATAGCCCAGATCATGATCTCACAGTTCAAGAAGACCTCAATGGATTTCCAACAAAAAAAGTAAACTTTTCCCAGAAATGTATAGATACGACGACAACATACAGCGTTGCGTAATGTCAGGCTTAACTACATGAAAAATTACTTTGTGTTCTTTTTAAGTATAAAAAGTATATCTTTTTAACTTGCTCATAATATAAAAACTACTGCCTGACAAAATAAATATGTAAATAAAAAGGAAATAGCAGAAATCTGATCAATATGTAGTACATTGGTATTGAAACTATCCTGTGGTCATTCAACCATTTCTAAAATAATTTATAATGTTTTCAGTGTTCATCAGATGCCCCACTAATCAGAAAGTGAGTGAATATCTATATGTTCCCTTATTAGAGACTATTTTTTCCTGGACATCACTGTACAATAGTTGAGATTTATTGGAGGAATGATTTCAAAATGATTTGATTATTCTTCAACCTACCATTTTTTGACAGATATTTTAATCTAGGTCTATTTCAATTTAATTGTGTGATTCATATTCCTCAAAAATGAAAACTTAATTGTCTCCATGTTTTCCAGGTTTCATGAAATACAAGGTAGTTGTCTTGTTTTACTTTCTAATTACTGAGATCAGATTCACTTCTGTAACCCCATAAAAATGTTATTGGCAATATTCCGTCAAGAAAAGGGTTGAAAAAATGTTTACATTTGTATTTTTCTTTTGAGTGTTGAAGTTTATTAAGGATATTCCCAAAAAGGTTTTAGGATTATATCTTCAAGCTTTAGAATTTTCCAAAGGGTATAAAATTAAGGCTTTAGAAAACAATTATATTTCATTTGATTCTTAATGGTCAATGTTAAAATGTTGGTATTTACAGTATATATTATTAGCAAAAATAACAATTAGTTTTAGTAAAATAAAAAGGTATTTTGTAAACAAAATTTCTAAAACAACATTTTTATTTAGAAAACCTTTATAAATATGGTCTTAAGTTTATAAGGTGAGTTTTTTTCATACTTCCCAATAAAACATTACCACTAGAGATGGCCGAATTTTTGAAAAATTCGATTCGGCTGATTCGGTGAATTTTTCCGAAAAATTCGATTTGTTCCGAATTAATTCGCGACGAATTGGTTCAGTGGCGACGGCGACAGTCTCGGTGATAGCATTAGCAATAGCAGTGGCGACGGCGACAGTCTCGGTGATAGCATTAGCAATAGCAGTGGCGACGGCGAC
>JAKJJM010034595.1:0-11254 GCA_021901965.1 Pipa carvalhoi
ACTGTACTGGTACCGTGTTTCCCTGAAAATAAGACCCAGCTGCAGTAAAGTATGAGAAATATACTGTACTGGTACTGTGTTTCCTGAAAATAAGACCTAGCGCGTCTTTAGGAGCCTGTCTTATTTTTGGAGAAACACAGTAGTCTTCTTGTCTCTAGTGGAGATATGCCCAAAATAAAATAGGCCTGAGGCATTTTCTTGTACCAAAACGCTGTTTTGTACTAAGCAGGAGGTGGTCACTACAGTGAAGCAGGTAAGCCATAGCTAGATTGCTGGTATACTGTACTGATATACAGTTCAGTGACAGATGAACAGAAAATTACATGCAATTTTTTCTACTAGTAATAGTGCAAGAAAGCATCAGGTTGGATCTCTGCAACAAGAAGAAAATAGTCTCTGAAAGTCATGACCCCAACCAATGGAAACCACCCACAAAGCTGTGACTTTGATACTTTTTTGTCTTACAGGGTGATACACTAGCTATGGATAGGGTGATACACTAGCTGTTTTTTAGCTGAGCTAATTGTAATCACTCATTATTGTCTATGGTGCAAAACAAAGTAGCACGTATGGCTTATCTCATTTAAAAAAAAGATGAACACTATTTTTCTGGCTCAGCTACAAAACAGCCAGTGTGCTCTGGCCTAACTTAGATGTCAATGTAGGTAATGTAAGTGTTGCACTAAAATGCTAATTTTACCTGTGGCAAAGACTTGTCCCCCGACGCATGTAGCTTGAGCTTCATTAAGGCCACTTTAGCTGCAGTTTCACTATTCTTTGCTCCCCTCCGAACATTGTGTTTTGGAAGAAGCTGCTTGGAATCTAAGAAAAAGATTTTTTAAGAGTCATATTAAACTGAGGATACAAGAAGCGCACACGCATACCGGTTGGCACTTTTAATAAGGAGGAGTTATTAGTGATGCTATTAAATGGACTTAAACATGAAAAAGTATAAAGTACTGCATCTCATGTTTTAAGACTACCAACTGGTGCTCAAAGGTAAATGTACAAATGAACACTACAGGCTTCCAATAGCAGTTCCAGCCTTCAATAAATTGAAACAATGCTAGTCATGTATGTGCAGACTATTTATTATTCACTCAACAAGTTTCAGATCATGGGTGTCCGTGGGGGCAACCCCCACTGGAAGGCAAACAGCCCATGGCCTTTGACCTGCCCCAGTGCATAAGGAGTTTCTGATTGGCCCAATGCGCCAGTGACGTTACACAGCCACCCTCCCCCCCAAATGTGAATGCTCATGTTTCAGATATGCCCTTCCCCAAGTGTAACTTGCAATATAGGATGGCTGTATTATTTACATTCACTACTAGTGTTGGTTACATTTACAATGTACAATACAGTTATTAAGGTGCAGTGGAACCATACTGGTATATCCTTTTAGATTTTTATGTTATTTTCCCCATACTAACCTTACATTTAAATAAAATCAGATGCAGGCTCATCTGCATCCAAATAATAAAAGTCTATACACATACACATCATGTGCAGTGAAACCTAACCCAAGGTTATACTAAACACAGAGCCACTTCATTTATTCGCACTTGCTATTGAACCATTAGCAATATTAATATGTAATACACCAAGTATAAAACGGTTCAAAATAAACCAATTAGAGACGAAAATTTCAATGTATGCAGATGACATACTATTATATTTAGTCCTTGATTATGTCAATTAAATTAAAAGGAAATGTATGTACAAAACTACTTACAGATACATATATGCATATACCATGCCATTATGTAACAATCTTAAACAACAATGTATAAATGTATAAAAGATTTTGTATGTTCAATAAAAAGTTGAATTATAAAAAAAAAAAAACACAGAGCCACTAAACAGCAATATTGTTTTGTTACTCTAAATATTTGGGCTACTGCATGTTAGACTAATGTAATATTACAGACCTTACTAATTTGTTTCAGTTATACACACCTACAATTTCTTTCACAAGCTGCTGAGTGGCCGCCATTCGATGTTTCGGAACTTCAAGCTTATCACATTTGTGATCTGACTGATGACGATGTCTGAAAACCAATAGAAGTACTTTACATAAATAAATATCACACACATAAAACCAAGCATAAAATAATAAGATTTATCATACTGGACATACCCCAAGCAGAAATGTTTTTCACAGTAAGGACAGATCACTGCCACCAATTCCTTTCCATTGCAATCGGAATACATGCATGGATATAGCGTACTCTCTTCTGAATGGACAGAATCTTTACTGGATATAACCTTTTTAAAGTTAGGTAGAAAAAAAAAAAAAAAAGAGCGGTTTTAGGTACTGGTTATTCTACAAGGAATTTTAAATAACTAATTTAAGCATTTTTCAGAAAAATCTAATTTTTGTAAACTGAGAAAGAAGAAGGATATGGGAGATCATGTAAAAAAAAAATAAAATAAAATAACCCCAAGCAAATTTTAAGTAAAATTAGAAGCCTAATGGCAGAATAATTAAATATTTCTCTTATATATAGTTCACATTTTATCATTTACTTGAGAGTTCCTTTCAATTTAATAAACAATTGCCACCTAAGTATAATTATGAAACACTCATCCGGGGCAATACATAGCAGTAATTAATTTAAAGCTTGCTGAATATGGTGTGGTGTAAAAGCCGCTTAAAAAGAAATGTTTAAGGCCCAGTTTTTTTTTTTACAAGGTTAGGAAAGATCATTTACAGGTGAAAACCAGGAAACAAGCAAAATATGACCATTAATGTGTCTGTGACTTCCTGTTATTTATTTTATGGCAATTAGAATTTTTCAGATAACAGAAGATCAGTCAGTATAATACCATCCTACAAGCTGAAGTTTGCAAACAAATCACTTACATGTGGGCATCGATGGGAATCTCTGCTTCTATGTTCCAAGCTTTAAACAAATGAAGTTTGTAGAATGTTAATATTATCCTAAACATAGTTATTTGCTAAAATTGTAAGCATGCTTGTATGCCAGCAAACAGAAGACAACTTCTCCAGCTGTGATAACATCCATTAACTTAGTCAACCCCTGGAAGGCTGACAACAATGGGAGCTGTAGTTCATCTGATAAAGCTAATGATTACAGTTTGGATTTTGTAAATAGCATACTCAAAGTTACATTTAAAGTGAACCTGACTGGGGAAAATGGTTTGCTCTCTCAGGTGCACATATAGACATCCTTCATCACTAATGTTTAGTCGCATCATATCTCTTTTTGAAAAGTCACTCTATTAAAGAGCAAAGTATTGTTTTTGGGAATTCCTGTTGTGGCCTTCCGATCATGGCTTGACAAAATAAAAAATATAGACCTATTAACTAAACACAAAATGTTCCCTGCCATGTTTGTGGGATTGCGTTACATTGGAAATAACTTACATCTATTTCCTTAACCCTTTTTATTCTTAAAACAGCTGCAATTTTGTGACGTACGAAAATGTCAGTAAAAATCTTTCCCAAGGGTTGGCAATCCTGGACACAGACTGTAGGGAGCACTCCACTTCTTGTGCTGAAGCAGAGCATCCACACTGGGGATACCAAAAAAATAAGTACTTTGCCCTTTTTAATAGGTTGACTTATCAAAAAGAGAAATAGTGCTGCTGAGCACTGGAAGAGAGTGGTACATAACAGAGCAGACCATATAAACATTGTATTTAAAAGACATATACTATCAAAAAAATTAAAATTCCCAATTGGATTGGCATGTCAAATAGTGCACTTGTAAAAATTTTATCTTTGAGGTTGAATTAACGGATTTTTTTACTTTCTGTCCGTTATCATTACGGATAGCAGCCATCTTTTTGAACATACCTCATTCAGTCCCATTGTTTTCTATGGTGTTTTATTTAGGAAGTGTGCCCTAAAGCCTGATTTTTAAAACTAAAAAGCTAAATATCTTTCTACAAACAATTTAGAATTTCTGGAAGCACATATCGAATATATAGTAACCAGTGCTTTTTTTGTGAAAAAATATTTGCCGGTACGCATTTCATATTTGCCGGTACGCATTTGATTATTTACTTAGTATTCAATACTGTAGTCTATGTAAGTCTTTAGATTTTCCAGTACGCCATACCGTCGTGTACCGGTGCAAAAAAAGCACTGATAGTAACTATAACTACATTTGAGGCATTTTTGTTTTTTGGGGTTACTGTTCTTTTAATTTGATAGGCTTAGGCAATAAATTAAAGGAAAGGTAGAGAAGAAAGAAAGACACATAAAATAATTAATCTGAATAAGATAAACTCATAGGACTTCAAAGTATCTTATAACAGCAAAGCTAATCTTATATACATTTTAGGCCAGGATCACATTGCCTGTTTTTCATCTGGGCTGGAAAAATAGTACCCATTCTTTCCTGTAGGATAATTCACACAGGCTATTTTGTTTTGCACCATAGACAATAATGATTAAAATTAATTAAAAACTGCTCAGGTGAAAAACAGCTAGTGTAATTCTGGCATTAGCGGGGAGCACATAATGTTTCATAATTCAAGAATGATGGGTATTACATAATAGAATAATAATTTAGCTGTAACATCAACAATGTAGTAATAGAACAAGCATTTACATTACATAACTATATTATTATACCTACACTGGGATTAAAAAGTACATTGTAATATAGCTACAGGATGTTCTTGAGAAAGGAAACAAGACAACAGTCAATTGATGAAGGTGAGTGAATTCTTTGACATACAAACTAAAAGCTAGAAGCAATGACCCTCTGATTTCAGTAGTTTATTTTATGTAACCCCACCAAGAGCATTTAATGATTCTTATGTGCGTTCTTACCAAAAAACTCCAGAACAGCCATCACACAGAAATGGTAAAAAATCTGCAAGTAATACAAAGCTATGTTACTACTGTACGACATATTTATCAAGAAAATGTGGTTTTAGAAGAAATAAAAACTTTGGATAGCAAAACAAAAATTTACACCCAAAAAATGCTAAAAATCTAAGTTAATTTTCAAAAAATAACATGGACAAAATCAACATTTTTGTTAGTAAAAATACACCATACACCAAAATGTTTAATTTTCCAGTTAACATAACATTTAAACACCACTTTATTAACTGTGTACGCGAGGTAAGAAAGCAGTCTGAGGGAGAAGAGCATACCCATCATTACGGTTATGTGGGGGCTTACCCTACACCACTGGCCGGAATGCTTCTCCCTCAGACTGTTCTCTGTGAAACTCTAATGCCCAGTGGACTGCAGATGGCAGCCTTAGGGGCCAGGTGTTTGAGACCCTTGGTCTAATGTGACAGCTATTTAGGCTGTCGAAGTGTGTCAAACACAACCTGGCACTAAGTGTTTTTATGCTTGTAAGTTTCCCACTTGTATTGTTTAATGCACTTTTCCCAGGGTCTGTATTATATTCAATTTGCTGAATTGTACAGCGCTGCGTAAATTTGTGGCGCTTTATAATTAAAATTATACTTACATACATATATACAAGTGGACCTTTTACAGTTCCCAGTTATGCTAATGGGGTATTTATCAAGCTTTGCTAAAGAAAACCTTAATGTTTTTGTCACAGCGCATTACTGCCTTTTGTTTTCCTTAACATTTCAACAGTCAGAAGCAATATTGTTCATGCTGGGGTACAGAGTAAAGCAAATGGTGTCTTTCAGTTTTTGGCGGCTGCCAGTGGAAATGTAACAGGCAACAATGAAAATAAAATAGTACTTGGGAAAGAGCAGTATCTCAGCCAAACTATATCATTAGTAAAGCTTCATAACTACCCAGAATAAAGACAATGCTCCTGGGGAAATATATGTAAATCACCCTATGTCTGTGCATATTCTGCATTGTTCCACAATGTGAGCCCTGGGAATTGTGTCCCGCCACCTCTAGTCAGACCTGTTTGGGACATTACGGTCCTTGTCAGCAGAAAGCAGGTATTGGTCGCCAGCGCCTGACCAGCCATACAATTCCTCTCACATTTTCTACTTTATGTATATGAAACATCCCAGTTACTCTCTGAAGCTGGCCTAAAGCCAAATCAGAAAGAGAGAAATGCAAACAATGTTTAGCTCATTAGTGAAAAACAACTTTTATTTTATCGGTAACAGTGCAGTTTCAGTGCGAAAATGCCCATTGCTGGCAGGTTAGCAGCATTTTTTATTCCTTCTGACAAAGGCTATATCAGGCCAGGTGCCCAGCGCAGGCTATGGTATTATAGGGAACTGGGAACCTAAGGTAAAGGATTTCCATACGCGGATAAACTACAACTCAAGGGAAGTCGGGAGTTGTAGTTCAGCAAGAAGGACGGTGGCCCGCCTGCCTATGTGAAATAGATTTCATTGACAGCACAGGTGGATCTGCCACACCCGCCGGTAATAAAAGAAAAGCCGTCATTCCATTACCCAATCGGCCACACTGCTCGGCGCCACAGTGCTGTCCTATCTCCAGCTCTGCCATTGTTTAATAGCACGCGCTAAGTCACATACTGGTCCTAGTCCCAGGCAGTCCACTGCTCCTTCCGAACCGTAGTGCTCACGTGAGCATCAAAACATCACGTAATTGCTGCTGAACACGTGATCCAGTCACGCCAACCCATAGAGCGTGGATGGCGGAAGCACTTTAACAAGATTATTGTCATGTGATCAGAGGCTTGAGTTTGATGTGGGAGGTGTTGCTGTAGCCATTTGTCCTGTGGCTGTTTTTCACATACTGCACCGATTTCCTTTGTTTAAAGGAACAGTCTGGCCAAAAATAAAAAAACACGTTTATTTATTTATACTAGTTACCAACTTTAATTAAATACAATTTATTCATATTTTTTTTTAAAGTGAAAGTTCTTACCTGTCAAGAAGTGCTATACAACACTTTCGTGTTGCTAACTCCATCTTAAGAATCTGCCAGCGACTCTACGACATCTCAATCAGGCGATTCTTCTCAGATGAGCTTTCTTCTCCAGCCACGCTCCCAAGTGAAGCCCCGCACTGTTATTTCCTATAAGTCACATGGGAGAGCGTGCATGTCATCCAGGGAGGACGCATTGATCACGTGTTGCCTGTATAACCCAGGACGAAGTACTACGCCGTCTTAATATGCCACTGACAGTGCCATATCCTCTGGCTGTACCTCTGCATTCTGCACACTGACAGTGACATACCCTCAGGCTGTACCTCTGCGCAGGGGCGGATCTAGAAAATTTTTTATGGGGTGGCGAGAGGGTGGCAGGGATTGTTGAGGGGTGGCAACACATGGACGTGCGAGCGGGGGGGTGCTAGCGGAGGCTGGTGCTACTGCCCTCCTCCCCGCTCGGCGCCCTCCGGGGGGGGGGTGCTAGCGGGCTGGGGTGGGTGGCAGCAGGGGTGGCAAGGCTTTCTTTTAGGGTGGCAATTGCCACCCTATGCCACCCCAGTAGATCCGCCCATGCCTCTGCATTCTGTACACTGACAGAGATGCACCTTCTGGCCACTGCATTTGCACACTGACAGCGATGCACCCTCTGACCTCTGCATTCTGCACACTGACAGCGATGCACCCTCTGGCCACTGCATTGTGTTACTTTTGTTACTTGGAACAATGTCATGTTGGAATTGTTTGATAAAGTGAGATTTCTGTGGCCCTTTATACATATGTATCATATTATTATATAGAAATCAATGACAGAGATCTGGTTTGTTTACCTAACAGATGAAAGATAACTGCAAGTACGAAAGAAGAAAAACAAACACAAAGCAATATATTAATTTAAATCCAAAGACATTTTTCACAGGTTTATAATTATCATTCCAAACCAAATGGGATTTTTTTCTGGTGTTACTGTTCTTTTAAGACACATTCATTGTTTGTTATTTAAGAGGTGTGGATCAAATGACAGGTACTCTGTTACATTACAAGTCACTTTATTACTTGCTCAGTCGCACCGCCCCTTTTCTCCTTTGCCTCTACCAGGTTGATATTTTACTGAAGTTGTCATTCAGGTTTGACAATGCCAGAAATAGCAGGTGACTTATTGCACTAGCTCAGCACTCAGTATACCTTGTTAGTCTCACATCTAGAGAATACCCAAGCCTCTTTTACGGACATATTTTAAACAGTGCCTTGTACCTAAAAAAGAACCAAAAAAAATGAGCAAGATTACGAAGCTCTTTAAGTCCCCTGGTGGGTCAGGATCTTCCTCTAAAAACAGAAAGGGACCCAGTGCCCAGGAGGCTCTCTTCAAACTCAGGGAGACTGAAGAAATGTTGACCAAAAAGCAGGAGTACTTAGAAAAGAAGATTGAACAGGAATTGGCCACAGCAAAAAAACACGGGACTAAGAACAAAAGAGGTAAGTATAATTCCGATAATGATCCATTCTGGAACAAGATGGTCTACTAATCCCTTTACTATTTAATCAGTCTGAGGCACCCTGAGAATTCTAAGAGTCTTATTTTAAAAGAAGTAGGAGGGAAGTTCCTTTCTTCTGTTTATTGTTAAAATCATACTATATTATTACAGATGAACAGATATCATGTATATTTTTTCTCCTAGGAAAGAATAAATCTTCTCTCCCTGCTTTTTTTTAATCACTACAATCTAGTTTTTCATATTTTTTATTCCAGCAGATTTGTATTTTTTTTTTTTACAGTAGTTGGACATTGATTTCTAGCCTATTATTGGCATAAAAGGTAGAACTCTGTTGCGTTTTACAGCATGACTGCTCCCCATATCTGCAATATTGAGTTACTAAATATAAATATACAATATCAATACAATACTAAGGTGTTTGATAACAATATTGTTTACAAAGCTCTTTCTTAACAAATCCCAACCAAGTGGTTAAAAGGCAGCCTCCTCATAAATATCTTATTAATTAATACAGTTCTTTTGTATAACTACAGAAGGACTGTGTTGGAAATATAGAAACAAAATACTTATGATATAAATTAGACATGGTGCCAATGTGTTTCCCACCTTGTGAGAGTCTACAAAGCCATTAAACGCTGTAGTATATTATGTGATCATGAAAAAGCGTGTGTAGCAATTCATCAGAGATATTGAACATAATAACACGTATCTATTACACTGTTTGCTAATGGGTAGCGGGGAAAAATGTAGTATCTAGGATCTCCATGTTTGCTTCAAATGATATCAGGCCATATACAAAAACTGTGTTGTGATTATTACATGCTTCACAAACTCATTTTGCACATCTAATGTAAAGTTAATAGATAGTGCAAATATGTAAGATTTAAGAGTCAGATAACATAAACCTCTATCTGCCATTTTAAGCAGAGTTAGTTCTTCCCAGCATGCCCATGCCCACCCCCCAAAAATGTGCCCATCCTTGTTTTTGGGAGGAACTTGTTCATATGATACTCCTATGTGACCTCATGCCTGTGACTACCATTAAAGGTACTAGCAATAGTTAGGAAAGAAAGTATGTGGAGTTTACTGCCAAGAGATCTGATACTGGTTAATATTATATTGAGATTTGAAAGACATGAGAACATGCAGTGGATTGCTTTCTCTAAAAAAAAAAAAGTTTACAGAATGACTGCATAAGGTCAATTGCAGTGCAGATATATAATGAGAATCATGTTGTATATTAATATCTTACAAAATAAAAGACTGCACATTGACAGCAGAAAGTACCAAACATTTTTGATTGGGATATTCCTCCCAGCAGTTGAAACCTTTTAGATCTTGTGCAACCTGTGGCATACAGGGAAGTCAGACTGTATATAATCCAGCCATTATAACCACAGAATTAAATGATCAGATCACTGAGAAAGAAGGTAGAATCAATGGTAGGTTGGATAGGGATCTCACACATGTGACAAAACAATCATTATAAAGCCAGAATGGCAGCAGATTGGGATGGCCTGTCCATTAATTTAAGTGAAAACTAATTGATTTGGTTTTTTGATTTTGTAAATCTGCTCCAATACATTTCTAACAATGTCTTTCTTTCTATCCTCAGCTGCTTTGCAAGCATTAAAAAGAAAGAAGAGATTGGAGAAGCAGTTGACACAAATTGATGGTACACTCTCAACTATTGAATTTCAAAGAGAAGCACTGGAAAATTCACACACCAACACAGAAGTGTTAAAAAATATGGGCTACGCAGCAAAGGCTATGAAAAAAGTCCATGACAACATGTAAGTAAAATCATTATGTCATGTAGAATAGTTGAGTTTGGTAGTGAAATGATGGTAAAGGTATGGTATTACTTCCTCAAAGACAAATAGCCTTTAAGTTGATTGTCTCCAAAAAGTTGGGTGTATATTTGTCATATCTAAAAAATGGAAGGATTACTAAGAATGCATATTTGTGTTGATACAGGTTTTGTCACGTGTTTGGAGTGTATGTCATCCTTTTTGTTGTAAATTGTTATATAACATTTGGCAGTAGCCAGGAAACAGGATACACTCTAAATTCATGGCTCGTTGCAATATTTTTGTATATTCTTATATAATTTTTTCTTTTTTTATTTGTAATCAGCCTGATCAAGTTATCTATGTACATCCTCTAAACGTCATCTGCATGGAGTTCGTATATACTCCATGTACATATCTTGGTTTCCTCCGGGTAGTCTGGGTTCCTCCCACAACTCACAATCACACTAAATATTAAAACATTTTACATAATTTGTTGTGTTTAAGCTTGCCAAAAAATCCTTTTTCACTAAATAATGTCTACAGTAATTCATTGGGAATTATATTACAGAAGATATAATACCCAGATTTTGTCGTTAACTACTCATTGCAAAAAGAATAGTTTAAAAGCAATGTCAGACCAGGTGACGCATCCTCATTGATTTTAATGGTGACCATATCAAGCCACCTTCTGATTTTCCATGCAAGCATTAACTGCGACAAAATATATTGTCACGATTGCCTCGTCTGATATTACCTTAAAGAACTATAGTGCCAATATAACTGCCCACATACATATAAAACTCCTTTATACCAGTGGTTCTCAACCTGTGGGTCGGGACTCCATTGGGGGTCGAATGACGATTTACCAGGGGTCACTTAAGACCGTCGGAAATATATAGTGTTTGAATCAGGTCGCCCAATAATAATTAATGAATGGGGGTCGCCAAATCACAGGGAATTGTACTAAAGGGTCATGGCAATAAAAAGGTTGAGAACCACTGCTTTATACTAAGCCAATTGCTGACACAAATAGTTAAAAAAAAGTTTAGAGAAGGGTTAATTCTTGCTGTCAGCTTGATTTATACAGTTCTAACGGGGCTGACATTTTTGCCACTCTAACTCCCCCTCCCCTTTCTCTC
>JAKJJM010034596.1:0-11472 GCA_021901965.1 Pipa carvalhoi
ATCCTCACAATGTGCCACTAACTGTATATAAGTGAATATTACATCCCTTTCTATGTCTCTCTGTCCCTAGTTCATCCTCACCATGTTACACTAACTGTATATAAGTGAATAATACATCTGTTTCTATGTCACCTTGTCCCTAGTTCATGTTAAGTAGAAGACTAATTTAGTCGCTGTCATTTGATAAAGGGTTTCTTTCCCAAAACTTGTAATGTGCAATAAATAGGTAGTTTTTACTACCATCACCTGATATCAGTGCTTATTTCTATTACTAATTTAATCACAGTCGCCATTGTTGCTTTTGAATGAATAAGTTGTCTTTTGCCACACCGGAATCCTGCCATCAACCCCCCAATTTGCCACTCTGATGTGGTGAAGTCAAGCAGGTGAATTTGGAGCAGTATACTTTGTCAAATTTGGTCAATAGTTGAAGTACCTGTGCATGCATATACAAATTGATGTGAAGTGCTCAGTAAGATTGTGACCATCGCAGTCTCAAGAATTAGAAGAATATTTGCCACATTGTAGAGTTTTCTCAGTAAGTGGCGATCAAATGCGAAGTGAGAGCTATATACGACAATTCAGCCTTTAGTCAATAAGGCCCTAATTTCTCACAAATTATTAGTATTACAGTTTTGCTAATAGAGCATATCAGGTCCTTCATCACAATAGTTTCCCTTTAAAGGATAACTATAGGGTCATATTGTCAAGGGGTGATTTGCAAGGGGGAGGTGGGAGATAATTACTGATGGATGAACTGCTCTCTGTACGCTGACGATTTCGTCAGTTCTTGACAGCCGCTGCGATCCCCTTTTCTTCCGCTTCTTCTCAGTTTTGCTAAATAGAGCAAGCGCAGTGGTAGTTTTTTGTGGCTTCTCCTCCCTCCCCTATTAAATCACCCCTTAACACAAGCCCATAGTTATCTTTTAGGCACAACCTGATATACTGGTGCAAGTGGGTTCTGCCGGTTTCCCAATTTGTAACAAATTCTGCACATCCAAAAAGAAAAAACATGTAAAAGGGATCTAGTCATCCTGCCCTAATGAGGAATCCAGAATAAACTATATTTAACCACCAATTTATTGGCGCACAGCCAATCAGGGGAAAGTTAGCAGTGCACCAGTGAAATTAGTCAAGTCACTGGCACACAGCCAATCAGGAATGAGTAGCTGCTCTTTCACTACCCCTGGAAACATCTGAGGTATGGTGGTGTGGTGGTTGCTTGTTTCAATCATATATGCCAGTGGTTCTCAACCTGTGGGTCGAGACCCCGTTGGGGGTCGAATGACAATTTGCCAGGGGTCGCCTAAGACTGTCGGAAATATAGTGTTTGAATGGGGTCGTCCAATAATAATTAACGGGGGTCGCCAAATCACAGGGAATTGTACTAAAGGGTCACGGCAATAAAAAGGTTGAGAACCACTGATATATGCATTACCCTCCAACAGATGTCTGCGACATCACTGCAAGACAGCATGGCACATGATCAGATTATATATATTAACAATTATTGCTTTAAAAACGCTGATCCGTTAAAATAATTTCCCAGCGCAATACCTGCTGCTTGTTGTAAGAATAAAATCTTTTGCACCATCTGAACCCTTATAAAATCCTTGTACAGGTTTCTCTCCCCAGGAAACTGGACGCTCCCAAATAGAGACTTTTCAGCTTGTTGTTTAACTTTGGCTCAGAACATGTGAAACTGAATGCTTCCCCCTGCCCCCAGCCATCTGGTTACTGGCATCCTTGAAAATGTAAAGGAATTCTGGGAACAGCAGGTTTCTTGATCTCTGCCACGGTTCTAAAGCGATAGAAACAGAACATTCACAGGCTCTTCAGCTTGAAAGACATTTTGATGAAAATCCTTGTGTGCATGCATGGTTTTCTAAATGGAGATAGGTGGATCATAGTGATGAGACCAAGGGACACACATCTACCATATTATTACACCATGCTATTGAGGATTAACTCTTTAAGAAAATAATTTGTAAAAATCCTTTTTTTCCACTAAGGCCAGGTTCACACTGGCGTATTTAAGTACTGTGCTTTAAAAAAAAAAATGCGTGCCACAAATCTCTATGGCACTTACCTTCCACACCAGCGTTGAACGCAAATGCACGCATGCTGGAATGCTTCTTGTCGCGTATGTTGGGTAAGTACAATAGAAAAGCGCGTCCCAAAGATACGCCAGCTTGAATTTTCCAGCGTATTTTTAGGACATGCTTTTCTAAAAGCGCAGGTCGTTAATACGCCAGTGTGAACCTGGCCTAACAGTCAAATGAGCATATTTATAAAGCTGAAAACATGTTTTACTCCTTTTGTAAACTCTGGGACAAAGGTTTGTGTGTTTCAGTTAGCTGGAGACAATAGTGGTCCTGTGCTCTTTCAGTTTTTCCCAGCATACCCTGGCAATGCACCCATTTTGATTGTGTAGCTTCACTGCACATTTTTGCTTTAGGCGCTAAAGTTAAGATCACCACTGTAAAGGTTAGCACCCCCCCCCCCCCAACTCTCCCAAATAATACACAACTGTTTTTCAGGCCTTGACCTACGGTCCTGGGTCCATGCTATGTGTTTGGAATCGGATATTAGCAGTCACATTAAACCTGCTGGTGAGAAACCAGCCTTGGAAAATTATTGGAAAGTACAGGAATGGCATCCATTTAATATTTGGTGCAGATAGATTCAAACAAATAGAGAAATAATAAAAAAAAAATATTTGAAACATTTTTAACATAGTAAATATATTTCCAGTTTAACTTACATTGTTATTTAGTCATACAATGTAGCCAGTTACCGTTATCATACAAGGTGCATTGTAAGTGTAATAGGAGTGTGTAAATCATGGTGAAAACACGTACCTTTATAACACGAGGAAATCTTTATTATAAATGTTAACAAACACAGGAACAAACATGCATTGGTGTTGTAACTTATAGCAACCAATCAGTGATTAGCTTTGATTGGTATATTGCATTTGGAGTAAAGTAACATAGCACCTGATTCATTGCTATGGGTTACAGCACCAGTAAATGTTTGCACTTGTGTTGGCCAAAAAAAAACAAAAAAAAACAAAACTTAAAGTCAAATTAAAGTTAAACTGAGACCATTTAGAATGCAACTCTCGCCAACAAACTAATAATTTATTTCAATTGATATAACTCCTTTAAATAGCAATTCCGAAAAAACTTACTGCTTTAGGAGCATAGTGTAACATATATTTATATCGGATTTTTCTTTTTGTCTGTGAAGTTTATTGCTTTGCCAAATGGTTTTGCCAAACTGCTAAAGATACTTGCTTTAAAAAAAAATATTTTGCTGTTATAATATATGATTTAACTTTTTCAGCTGATTTTCTAAGATCTCTGGGTTGTGTAACATTTTCCATACCATAAATTTATTTGAGGATCTTAATTTTAACTTCTTTGTTTATACCCATGAAAAACGTTATATAAACAGGTCATTAAAATTGTTCTGGGAACTACTTTACTTTCCAAGCAGATTCTTTCTTCCCCTTTTTCTCTAAATGTATAAATGCTATTTCCTGTTCCATTTCGAGTCGAATACCACACGTTTGCTATTAGCTGTTTAAAAAGGTCTTACGCGATCGTATGCTCAATTAACTGTGAGAATATGAGTTCAATGTGTTGAGCACCAAGGAATTGTTTTGCAAGCACTTTGTAATCATATGACATTTTTAAATGTTGGGGTCTGACATGATCATATATACAGTGGTTCGTTAAGCACCAATGAGAACTATTCATTAATACATATCATGAATCTATATATAGAAATGTGTATTTAAAATGATTCATGTAGACTTGGGTCAGTTTACCTAAACCGATCATTTGGAGAAAAATATGAGGTGAGGTCTGATTAATTTTACATTTGTATGTTTTTTAAATATTTGTTTAAAGGGACTGACCTATTATGAGGTCAAGGGCAGTCAGTGCACTTCCAGTGAGTGGCTGCAATATAAAGTACAGATAAGTTTTGCAAAACAATATTGCCCCATATCTGAAATAATGGATCATCTCTAAAACCATGAATGGAACCTGTAATGTTCATGATAATTTAGTTTAATATACACAAGGGAAGTTATCAACAGGCAAAATCATTTACAGATGTCTAGTTACTCATAGCAAACATTATTTTAGATTCCCTATATGAGTGAATGCCAACTGCTGATTGGTTACTATAGGTTTCTAGAACTCAATAAACTATTGCCCTTGTTGATAAATTCTGCTAATATTGAAGGGGAACAATATGGCAGCCTCCACTCATATTCATAGATGCATATTAGCATACATCTTCTGGTGCAGGGTAATCTATACTAATCTAAACTTGACTTTACCAAAAGAGGCAAATTAAGTTTCTTACGGCAGGGTTCCTGCTAATATTCTAGGGAGATTTCACTCAAAAGTCTTAAAAATCATGGTTGAGCTTGGAATAATCTACCATTAAAAAATAGTTCTCATTTATACGACTATTTTCCAGCAATAATACTGGCAACCAAAAAAATTACAAAATATTGTTCTTTCTTATGCTAACTCATGCACTTCACCAGTATGTTGTCCGTAATGTAGAAAAAGATAGTTATGGGGTGTCACGGATCTCTCAGGGTTAAACTGTGACTTTACAGGATCCATCACGGAGATGTAGTGAAGTGTAGGGAAACACACAAATGGGGTACTATGGGACTGGGTGTCAGTCAAGGAACTGGAGCAACCAGAGCCCATTATGCCTCTAGGATGTACAGAGACAGGAAGGTAGTGGATTCTCCTTACCACACTTACCACAGTGGGGTTGGCACAGGATAACGCAACGGGCCCCCAATTTTCACAAGGGGGTATGGCCTTTGTGGTAAGTGACTCCCAGGTCAAGGCCCCCGGGTTAACCCCCCCACTGGTGGCAGCTGGCTGAAACACTCATGTGGATACAGGAACTGCAGAACTACAACTCACTAAATCATTGGAGTGCATTGTAACTTTAATCATGAAGTAGTGAGACCAAACACTTGGAGCTGTAAGGAAAAACAATGCAGAAGCAGACCTGAAGATATTCTGGCAGGCTGGGCTGAAAAGCTGACACTCAAGAGTCCGTTGGAGAAGCTGAAGATGAAGCAGACTTTTGAGAAGGCACAAGATGCAGTTCAAAACATTGTAACATCAAACAGCAGTACAGGAACTGATATTGACATTAGAGTACTGAGTAACAGTGCTCTTCCCCTTTTGAATTTGTTGCCACTGACATCATGGATTGATCAGACAACCTGGAAGCACTGAGGAGAATCGGATCCCCAGCGCTTGCCTACATTAAGACACCGGCAGATGCACAAGTGGTGCTCAGAGAGCAGCACCGCTCATGGGATCATTGTCTATAATAAACAAATCCATGTGAAAATGACATCATTTCTCTACAATATGCCTATTTATGATGAATTTGTAGCAATGCTCCCCTCTACTATTCACCGGATGCAGAACAGAAATTATTACGCAACCATTTGCTCCATTGCAGTGGGAATATGCTGTTTAGAGAATATGCACAATTGTGCACGCTACACAATGGGCAAATTGTGGCCTAGTGTGGCGAATTTACTTCAAGAGGCAATTCACTTTTTGATTAATAACCCACTTCGAGTTCATTTGTGCCCCCCTCTCCAGATGCTGCAGGAAAAAAAAAAACCTAAAAAGAAACAGTGAAGAGATCAGGTAAATGGACATAGCACCAACTAGTTCTTCTGAAACACTCTTGTGAGGGACATGGCATCATGGGATCTCTAGGGGGATATTTACTAAAGTCATTCGCCATTTTTGGCCGTTTTTTCTCAGCCACATTTTCCTTTTCCCCTAATTTATGTAAAATCAAAACAAATTGATTGATATTGATAAAAATTGATGCGTTAATTCCGTTACAATTTACATTAATTTCAATGAAGCCCTTTTGATAAAGATATCGCTGATTTTTCCACCAGGGACTTAGAAACGTTTTACTGCTCCATGTCCATAGGGAATAATGGGTTTTCACCTCCCTCAACCAAGCGAACACTTTGTATAAATAAAATAAAATATAAAGAGGGCCTAGTAAATTTCGATACTGGCAATATTGATATCGCCGATATCGACCAACCAGGGATTATTTATTCCCTTTTAGTAAATATCCCCCTATATCTTTCTGACCAAGATGCAGGATCATCCTTTAACTAAAGCAGTCTGTGAGATAAAATGGCACCAAGAAGAGCTGAAACATTGCAGAATGGGTTAAACTGGTTGTTCTAAATACAATTGTGCTGTAAGTGAATCAAATGGTATTTATATTCAAGACATCCCTATATCACACATTGTAAGCAACCAGATCTGTCATTTGAAATTGTTCCATTACTTTATATGAGATCATTTGCTGCTGGATTATATTAGTATTATTCCTTTTCTGTAGAAATAATACGTCCGTTATATAGACCATTGCATTTATGCAACCCGGAGCCTTGTTATTTAGCAGTATTATTTAGCTGGAACGTAGCGCTGAGACAGTAAGCACTATGCGGTTGAAATCTTTGTGATGAAGATCTAAGCTCTTCCTGAGCTGACATTGCAGAGACAATGAAGACAAAGGACACACTTAATACCTAATATCACACTTTCGTCCAGGAGTGAAAAGTAATATTCTCAGCAGTACATTGCAAATGCTCACTATAAATTCATTCAATCAGTTAATTAGTAGGCAGCGGAAACTGTTTTATTAATGAATTAATACCTACTATTCTTGAAATAACCAATCGGGGTTAAATATAAGAATGGAGGTTGCTTTTAATCTCTAGTATACGTCGTGGCAAAGTTAAAAGGGCAATAAGAACAAAAAAAATGAAAATGCCTTAAATGTATTTATAGTTACTATAGAATCAATGATGATATTTAGCTATGTCACTTTAAAAATAGGGATTTAGGGGGTCATGCTGTAAAGTTCGAATTGTTGTGTAAAGGTGCGAATTCGCCAGCTAAAGACAGTCCCAATAGACTGCTACTGTCGCAGTTGCGACTTTATAATGAGACTTTTGTTGCAGTCGCAACTTTACAAAGGAAATGTCAAAGCTGGAACTTTAAAAAAATTGTTGTGGTCGCGATTTTATAATGGGAGAATTGTCGCGGTCGCGATTTTATAATGGGAATCCGCTGTCTGTGAATTCTACAGTCAAATTCTCACTTTCCAGAATGAGCCTAAAGTCATTCTGCACTTCCTGAATAAAGCACTGTCGAAAACAGTTTAAAAACATGGCTGCTATCAGCAATAAAAACATATATATATATATATGTAGGATAGAGTGG
The DNA here is from genome assembly GCA_021901965.1 of Pipa carvalhoi. Classification (NCBI taxonomy): domain Eukaryota; kingdom Metazoa; phylum Chordata; class Amphibia; order Anura; family Pipidae; genus Pipa; species Pipa carvalhoi. Next base: position 7,323 of record JAKJJM010034596.1, read on the forward strand.
TCGTGTTAGTCCAAAAAAAAGAAGAGTACTGACTGTTAGTCCAATAAAAAAGGTATCACCAAGTATATATATAAAACAATAAAATTCATGAATTTAACTAAAAGGTAACATTTGAATGATTGCTAATCCAAATGGGAAGTTTTATATTTTTGGTTTCCAGGTCTCCTATAAATATAGATAGGGTTGGAAAATTCACTGACAGTAGGTTAGGAGTAGGCAGACACTCATATGTACCAGTAGCGACAGGGTGTGATGATTACAGTTTTCTGCAGTCTGAGTGGAATATTGACCTTCTATATTGACCCATTTAGAGCCTTTCCACATCAACACACTTGTGTCATTTAGAGACAACTGCCTTTTGCTATATACGCAAGTTGCAGCGCCCTATATAAACCAATGGTATTGTTTTGATGTGTATTTGGGAGCTTATGACTGAATTTCAGAATTCCTTTATTATATTTAAAGCGTTTTATACACAGGAAACTTCTGAAACAAAAAAAAAAAAAAAAAAAGAAAGAAAATGCTGCATCGCAATTGCAAGCATAGGGAGGCTTTTGTCATATTTTGTGTTTTTTATTCTTTTGGCTGGAGATATATAGAACAATCAGCCACGCTCACACTGTTAAACAATCAGTCGTCTTGTACGTTCCCTGCCCATGCTGTGTTACATTATACAGTCGGCGGGAACCTGCAGGAACAGAAGAAAAAAACACCGCCATTCCAGACAAATACTCTGCAGTCTGTTCTGATTCACTTCAAAGCCAGTGATCTGCAAATATTTTAAAACTGTTGTGTCTTTTGTTTTACATTTCTGCCACTAGCTGGCAGCAGAGAGCTTTAGATGAGATCCATCTATTGAGCATGTTTATGAGAATAGTCTGGGGAAAAAATAGAGAGGAAAGAGTGGGTAATTCAGATATAGCAGAACATTATAATGGGTCAGGTAGTTAAAAAGCAAAAAAAAAAAAAAAAAAAAAAAAGCATGGCTGAGCTCATTAATGCAATCACCCAAACTGAAAAACAAGTGTTCTGTGTTCCTTTATTTCAGAAATTTTACACTTGGGCCCTTCTGCTGTTCTTGCGCCATGTCTGCCAATATCCTACTAACAGCCAAATGTTATGTAAAAAACACAGACCTTTAATCAAACTTTATTTATAAAGCGCCACAAATTTACACAGTGCTGCGCAATTAAACAATACAAATATAATACAGACATGAGAAAAGTGCATTAAACAGTACAAGTATAATATCACAAGGATACATCACTTAAAGTGCTGGGTTGTGGTTGACACAAGAGGTTGGAGGTCCCTGCCCCATAGAGCTTACAATCTAAATGGAAGGAAGACTTACATACACAGATAGAAGGGTAATAAAAGCTGTAACAATGTGCTGAAACACTGATAAATAAAATAAATACAAAATACTAAGCATAAATTACTAATTAAGGATAAAATAAAATATATAAATCAAAATCAGTAATAAATATCAGTGCTAGTGCTCCAAAAGGTAGGATTTCAGTTTGGTTTTAAAAGTGCAGAGGGAATGTTCCTGGCGAAGATAAAGGGGCACAGTATTCCAGATGTGGGGGGCAGAGAGAGAAAAGGGTTTAAGATGAGAAAGGGCAGTATTGGTGTGTGGCATGTTAAGCTGGTTACTTTGGGAGGAGTGCAGTTGACGTTGAGGAATGTATGTACATACGCGTGAAGAAATGTAGGGGGGGCAGCAGAGTGAAGTGCCTTAAATGTTAAAAGGAGTACACTGTAAATGATTCACTTGCTTATGGGGAGCAAAGGAGCAGAGAGACAATGGGAGAAAGGCTGTCCCTTCTGGAGATGCCAGCCTTTAAAAGACATTAAAAAGAAAAATTTAAAAGAGACACAGGAGATCAGGAGGCCAATGGCCTGGGTAATTATACTCATGCCCATTGGTGCATCAGATCCAGATCTGGTTTTACTTTCAGTCAAATCACATATGCAGTATTCAAATCTGGCTAAATCTTACAACTTCAGATGAGTCAAACTAAACCTTGTTGGTTTGTGATTTTGTGCTGAAAAAGTAGAAATTTTAAAATAGCATTCAGCATAGTTATCAGTAAAAGTTCAGTTTCACATTAGGTTTCAGATTTAATTTACTTGTCTGTAAATAACTGCCCAGTTTTTGTTTCTTTTGACACAGAATATTCTATCTTCCATTGCACAATTAATGACTAATGAAATGACCTTGAGTCCAAGCTGATACCTATATTTTGGGCACCCTCTTCGATAGACCAGTACCCTCCCATACCCACAGCAATGTGCAAGCACTGGCAAACTACTTCAACAAATATTACAATTAATTTTATATTAAATATTGGATGGGCAGTGCCATGGACCATTAAGGATTCATGGGCCCAGAATGGACTTATTGTAATATTCCAATTATCTTGTATTAAAATATAAATAAGTAATTGCAGGACCCAGTTTATGACAGTGTCTATATCTCCATAAACTATGCCTATCCTTTGCTAAGCATGATAAGAAGTATGCAAGCTGCTTTATATGGTACAGTTGCGGATAAAATTCAACAATAAATATGTACAAATTTGAGAACCTTGTTAAATTTTTTAAGATATGTGTGGTCGGAATGGCGCACCAGAGCACTAGAGGATCCTCCAATGGGCCTCAGTATTAGGGAGCCCAGTCCTGGTACCAGAAAGAATCTATTTTAACATTTGCAGATCCCTAGCTAACTTTATTTAAACTGACACTTGGGCAATCAGCTCTCCTGAAATGTCCTGCAAAACTGATAATTCTGATGTACATTACAACTTTTGCTAGTAGGCTGTGGCCCTTGTAATCAGTTTGCCTGTTACATGCCTCAGGCCAACACTAAAGATAGGGCTGGGACTGTGAAGGATGATCTTTGTCTGCAAGTCAGACTACCTGTTTGGAGGTCTGTCTTCACTATACCAGCCCCCTGAGGCTGACATCATAAGAAATATGTAGACTACAGACAGTTCTGATTAGGAGTAATGACTTTTTTATATTGGCTAAGATTGCCCTTTTTACTTATTGACTCACAGCATAACTTTTTCCTGCCTATCCTCAGATTTCCCTGTGTTACACAGATACACAAATTGTCCCAGAAGCCGTTAATTGAACCAGCCCTAACTGCTCCATGCCTGCTGCATACCTGGACTCACGTTAGCCCAAAATGTCTTTATATCCACCATTTTAATATTTCTAGCGGTCGTTTTAAGATAGTTCTGCATTGTTCCACTCCATCGGCGGATAGAGCTTCAGGGATTGAAAGCTGCACTGCACTGCACTCTATTCATTTCATTGCTGCATCAAAGCCCTGTTTCTTTCACATCTCTTTTCATTGAAATCAATGGAGGGAGGTGATGTTCTCCAGGATTATATGCTTTCATTGAGTTCTAGTAAATCAGTAAAGCTTGCCTGTCAGCATCTCTAGATTGTAAAGAGTGCACAAACACTGCTCTATAAGAAAATGCTGCTTTTTTAACTATTATTATATTTTTTTCTCTCTAGTTTTGGAGTCCTAACCTGCAGGCGTCAGCAGCTACAAGCAGGCCGGATCATATGGATTCTTGTAGCCGAGCATAAATTAGATTATCATTAGCAATCTCTATTTATGTTTTATAGAACCACCTGCACTGAAACTGAGAGAGCCCTAAATCCTGACCAGTGGTTGGCCACCTCTGGGAAACAGAACTCTTGTTAATTGCTCAGTAATAAGGGGAGTATTGTTTAAAAATCAAAAGTTAGAAATGTGCATCTGTCACGTCCATGAGGTAACTGGCTTTGTGCCTGATTAATATATTGACACAAGACATGAACTCCCACAGCAGGCGCTAATAAAAAACATGCACATTACAAGCATGCCAGCAAAGCAATAGTGAAGGAACTGTGTACTGAGCAATAAATGCTATTTAACCCATTTAATAGAGTCAGGAAAGTAGCTAAGGCTATAATGTGTATGTGTATGTGTGCGCCTGCATGACCACACGTATTTATTAAGGAGATACTTTTTTTTATCATGCTTTTTTATTAGAAGTTTCGTTACTATCAAATATATATATATATATATATATATATATATATATATATACACATATTAGCCCTGACAGATTTAAGACAGAAAAGAACT
>JAKJJM010034667.1:0-11608 GCA_021901965.1 Pipa carvalhoi
TTTTTTTTTTTTAAGTCCCGCTCTAAAGCAGAGAAGTATTCCACTGATAGAAGAGTTCTGGCATTAAGGAACCATTAACGCCAAAAAAAATGAAAATGCCTAAATGCATTTATAGTTATTTTAAATTCAATCTGTGCTTCAAAAAAATTCTAAACTGTGTTAGGAATCATTAACTCCAGTATGTTATCACAATCATTGCAGTTAAATACATGAATTTTCTGTTTTTATATATTTACTGATAGCAGTCATGTTGTTAAACAGACCTCACCCAGTCCCATTGTTTTCTATGGAGCTTTAGATAATACATATTCAGGAAGTGCCCCTGACTTGGGCACCAGTAAGAATCCCAGTGGCCCTGGTACAAGTGGGTACTGTTGTTCACCATGACTCTCCCCCAAACAGTAATATTGGGGAACCATTTCTGTCCAGTGCTCTGGCTACTTTCTGAGTGGTGGAAAAGCATCTTGCTCCCTTCATCCCCCAGAATGCCAGTGTGCCATGAATTGGCTAAGAGTATACCTGTTCGTTCATAGCGTTAACACAAATCTCGGTAGAATAGCTATAAAGATGCTTTTCCAGTGCTTGCAATGCAGTAAGAGTCCAGGAGAGAAGAGGCTTGTTAATAGTAGTAATATCTATGGGTAATCGCATGTGCTTGTGTGTCTGTTTGTACATACATGTGTGTGCATATCTGCCTCCTATCTATATCTAACAGAATGAATGTGGGGTCATAGATCAGGTCAGTTATCCTACTGGACCCTAAGCCCAACATTGAGAAAACCCAAAGCTAAAGATGAGACTTTACAGACACAATTTAGAATTTCTGGAAGCACGTATTGAATGTATTGTAACTATAAATGCATTTGAGGCATTTTCCTTTTTGGAGTTACTGTATTTTTAAGAACGTGGAGTCGGGGGGAGACCTCCAGGGCAGCTATTTAATTCAGCGGTTATTTCCACTGTGACAGATCCGCGCTATGCAAATAGACCTCTCAACCACAAAACGTGCTAAAAATAAAAAACAGGAAGTCCTTTATATGTTGATGATGTACTGAAAAGCCCTGTCAACGCTTATAAATAGAAGATTCATGCAATCTTTATTGCTTTACAACTCAACAAAACACCAAAATGAATTGCAATAACACGACATGTATCCAGTTACTTGGTATATGAAATGAACGTATGAGATTTTTAAAGGAATAGAGTCATCATGCAGTAGTAGCCTATTACTTTACAATACCATAAGCTTTACAAATGCTTGATCAGTACTTAGCCAGTACTTGATCAGCGCTTAGCCAATTGATTTGGCCGCCGCTGACGTCATCCGTGATGTCAGCGGCTCCTGATTGGCTATTGGCGACCAGGAAGCGCTGGGGAGAGATGAGTCTCCCCAGCGGCTGTATTCAGCAGCTTAATGTAACGAGCGGCGCTCGCATGGAAGCGCCGCTAATTACATTTAAGAGAAGAAAGGAGGCATTCAGAATTTCGAGTTTATTCGAAATTTCGAGTTAAAGACTTGAAATTTTCGAATAAAAAACTCGAAATTCCTAAATCGAAAATGCCATTTTCGAAATATTTCAATCGAAAATGGCATTTTTGATTTTAAGAAATTTCGCCCTTTGTGTTTAAGTCTGGAATATCACCCGATATCTCCTGAGATTACCTGTACTCCCTTTCTGGTATTTAGAATATTTATGTATAGACAATCATTTTTAGGTTGGGATCACACTGAAATAAATAAAAGCACAGAATTAATGTCCATTGTTGAGGTCGTCAGCAGGGCTCATAGGGCCAAGATTTTGCAACCACATTCACACTGAAAAATGCTCAGTTACACTGCCCAGTGCCTGGTTAGGTCACCAGTCTCATTGGACAATAGGCTAAAGTCTACATATGTCTGTCTTTCTGTGCCCTCGTTTTTAGTGAGCTGGTACAGCCCTGCCTGTCATTCACTACAGCAAGCAAATTCTTCAGGCTAGGAACGCGACATGCTGTGCAGCATTGTAAAATGCTTTTGTGCGCCTTAGCCTAAATTTATGCCTTTCGTGAAATTTTATTGAAAGGCTTTCATTTTAAATATTAGGACCCGTGTAAGCTTAATGGACAATCCTGCTCCGAAATCCACTTATAATACCACCTGCTGTTCAACTGATCAAGCAAGAAAGAGTTTGTAAAATGGTTTGGATTGGTTGGCAACAATGTCAGTCAATGCTGCAGCCACCAGGCACTGGACTAGCAAAAGAAGACCGGACTAAGTACGAGACCAATCATTCAGAAGAATATTGCAACTAAATAATAATAAATAGTAATAATAACAATAATAATAATATGCATTTACAAATGGTAAACCCAGCAACAAATGCTGTTAAAAGGGAAGGCTGGGTTTGATGTCAGTAACATTTTGTCGGGTGGTACTGTATGCAGCGCAGCCTCATGGGAAATGTATTATTATATATAACTAGATCAGTGGTTCTCAACCTTTTTATTGCTGTGACCCTCTAGTAAAAAATATTGTTGCGGTCGCGACTTTAATATGATAATATTGTAGCGGTCGCAATTTTAATATGATAATATTGTAGCGGCCGCGACTTTAATATGATAATATTGTAGCGGTCGCGACTTTAATATGATAATATTGTAGCGGTCGCGACTTTAACATGATAATATTGTAGCGGTCGTAATTTTATTATGGGAATGTTGTCTTGGTTGCGGATTTGCTGTAGGATTCTGATGGTCTTAGGCGACCCCTGGCAAATCGTCATTCGACCCCCAGGTTGAGAACCGCTGAACTAGATAGATCACAAAGGCTATTTATAGCATTACTGGTGTTAGAGTTGGCCGTCCTCTCTGCACTCAGACCACTGTTAATCTTTCTGTGTTAATGGAAATAACACAATACGTAAAGTGCATGCGTTTGTGCTTTAATCAGTTTCATAAATTACACAAGATATGTTTTTAGGTCGTATAGCAAGACATGTCCCTGTACTGATCCTAAGCATTATACTTAGTACCTTCTGCCAGTGTAGTATATAAACGTCCTGGGGCCCCAGTGCAAACCAACACCGGGGCCTCTTCCCTCGGGCCTGGGGCAGGATCAGATCCCGACCCCCTACTCTCCCTGCGATACTGTCCCCCATTAAGACTTAATGGGATCCAGGGGGGGGGGCTCTCCATGGACCTCTACAGTTACGCCCCTGTCATCTGCCCATTTTAAAATGCAATAAATGCACTTGTTTATTTTCAGTTAAGCTAAATCCTACCTTTGATGCCATCCTGTTGTATTTCAATACAGTTTTTTTCTCATTTTAAAAGGAAATAATTAAATAAGACACAGCTAAGTCAAACTAAAAATGCAGCTCATCCAACTCACATATACACTGATAAAAACCCTTGTCAATCATACTTGTATTTTAGGTTTTAGATCTGACTGTCAATCATCATTTAGCCCCGCCCAACCCGACTCGGGGAAAAAGTTGGGCTGACAGGGAAGATGACAGAGAGAAACACTGCATAAAGGTACATTTTTTTAAACACTTATATATTACAAAATCTTTTATTTCATTAGTAGAACCTAAATTAGTATCGGAGTTTTGAGGTGACAGGTGCACTTTACTCTGTATTGTGCTCCTCCCACGTTTGGTGCCCAGCAGTGTATCTTTTTAATACGATAATCACAGAATAAGCTTGATTTTATTGTACAGTGCTGGTTGCAACAATATAAGAATCTTGAAATGTTACAAAACCTGTACACTGGGGAAAAAAGGATTGTACGCAAGGGATAATAGTGATATAAATTAATAATGTAGGCAATAGCAAAAAATATTAAGAAGAAAATAAGGTATTGGAAAAATGTTTGTTTTGGAACAAATACTGAAATATCAAAAGAATTAAAAAAAAAAAAAAAACAATTTAAGAGTTTCCATTCCCTTTAATGTGACAACAGTGATGAATATGGATGCTACCGCTGGACTCGGTAAGTAAAAGAGACAAAATCACATGCATGTCACAACTCAAACACACGCCAAGAAAAATGGAGCAAACGATAGACCCATATGAATGCGTAGATGTGATTAAACTAGAAAAAGATGGGAAGCATTTGTACCTGGCGAATGAGATCATCAAGTTATATTGTCATCACTGTTGGTAAACTGTGCACTGAGAAACCATGTTTTACTTATTATAACAAAACATTCTGGGAATAAATATTAAAAAATAAAAAATATTTACAGGCTATCGTTTCCTTCAATTCCATCAATAGCAGTCGTGTGTGACTCTATGAGATAAAGACTATATAAATAACAGGAAGTACTATAGACTTATGCAAAGTATGGGGATATAAATAAGCCACTGTATCAGTGCAGCCTCTTGAGCTTATCAGCATAGTTGCTTGAGATAAGGGAGCAAAGCAAAGCAGCAATTTTATTGTTTCCCAGTTCATTGCCCATCGTTTTCATTCCATTTGAGGTCACCTGAATAACTGTAGCTACTTCTGCAGCTGAGCTGGTTTTAACTAGGCAACACTGCGCATTTAAAAAAAAAAAGTGCATCGCAAACACCCATTATACTTGCCTGATCCGGTCACACTAGCGTGACCGTGCGCCAGAGCGCCGTCGGGACGCTTCATCTCACACTTTAGTGAGCGTAGGGATGCAACGCGAACAATGAAACGAGATAGGAAGAGCCAGAAACACGGAAGGAGCAGTCACACTGCGTCTGGTAAGTACAACCGAAAATCGTGTCTCAAAGATACGCCAGCTTGCATTTTCCGGCATATTTTCAGAACACGCTTTTCTAAAAGCATACCACACAAATGCGCTAGTCTGAACCCTGCCTTAGACTCAATGTTGTCTGTGGTGCAAAACAAAATAGCCAGTGTGGATTATCCCATAGAAAACAATGGATACTATTTTTCAAGCTCAGCCACAAAACAGCCAGCGTCGCCCTGGACTAAAGGATTCGTTAGGCAAAGGCCACACCTGGCATTTTGTTCTAGATTTGCCACATGCAGTTAAAACCAAGATAAAATGGCAGTAAAACAAAACTCATGCCCAACGAATTCTATGGAGACCTGTGGGCAAACACGATTTGCTTTGTTGCGATGATGTTCACAGACATCTTAAGGCTCAAAACTGCATTGCGACAATGTGCATCTCAGCTGCATGCAGTCGCTTACAAACTTCTGTGGCTGGGCATTTTGTAACCGTTTTTACTGCTTGCGTACTCTCAAACAGCAATTTTTAGCAAAACAAATATCATCATTCATATATATTATATATAACCCGCAATTACCACGAACTGTAAAAAAATTCTATCAAACGCGGAGCTCCGTTACTTGGAAAAGTTAATATAATGAGCTGTTGTCATAGCAAAATCTGCTACCATTTAAAAAAAAAAAAAAACAAGAAATTCAAATTCCCCATCTGTTCGCTTATATCAATATGTGAAGATGCCTCTGATACAGGCAGTACTCGCAGCTTGTATTCATTCGATTATATACATATATAATTTTATGGTTGCATGAAGTATTTTAGTATTGCTTTTAGCATGCTGCGCAAACTTATCAACTAAAATTACATCCTAAAAAACAGATCATCAATGCAACAACGCAAGAAATCTAATATACAGCAATATTTGTTTGTTTTTAAAGAACCAGTAACATACAAAATAAATACATTTGGTGCTTTAGATCATACATATACAGGAAGTGTGCCCCATAGCCCAGTTTTTAAACCTATATGGTCAAATATTACTTTATAGAGACACAAATTAGACTTTTTGGAAGCACAGAGTGAATACAGAGCAACTATAAATGCATTTGAGGCATTTTCTTTTTTTATGATATAACTGTTTTATTTAAGTTTTGCCCATGACCAATATTATTTAAGAATGCTAAAGGCAAAAATGTGAAAGGTAATTAAACTATTCAAAAATGGTCTAAAGAAAATGTGCTAAAGGAGAACTAAAGTGCTTGCATGCTTAAGGGTGAGGAAGCCTGGGTAATCTTTATGTCTTCTGTCCCCTGCTGCCTCCTACTTGTTACTCCAACCACTATTTATCCTACAGGTTCCACTGTCACAATCACTCTGCAACTCTCCCTCCTCTCATTCATCACCAATGTAAGCATGTGCAGAAGCAGTATTAGGTCCCAATACTGCTTCTGCGCATAAGTGCGCTAGAGAAAAGACAGGAAGTGATACTGGATTGGGGAGCTGGAACCTGTTAAATACATCGATCCACAAGTATATTCAGAACCCCACATATTCCCTCACCCCTAAACATTCAGGCACTTTAGTTCTTCTTCAATGACTAATATTTATCGCCATCAAAATTTCTGCACGCTAAAACACTTTCTTTTTAGTAATCATCTGACAACAGAAATAGTTCAAGCAAAGCAGTAGGATTCAGTCCTGTTAACAGAAAGATTATACTGAGCAGAATCCCAAGCATGACCTGGATTTAAAGCATCCTTATTTCATCACTTGACTCATCCCTAGGAAAATGACAATATATCAGAGACATCTTACTGTACTACAGGAATTGCTGTACTCGCTATGACTCTAAAAATAGCTCTCCATTCCCAATTACATAAACAAATTATATATGTGTGACTAATCCCAGGGATTCCTCCTCAACAGCATGATTCATTCTGTGGAACGATTGAATAGAAAATGATGTACAGTAACAAGGTCAATTAGACAAATTGCTTGACTAAATGGGACAGTCTCAACATTTTCTGCTCAGGTCTGCCAGAAATTATTCCCTTACATGAGATATAAGGGCTTATTTTATCCTGCAGCTCTGGTACGGGTTTCGCTCCGTTCAGCATCAGTTCCATACAGGACAATGTATGGGAAAAGTGATTTATTTAAATATTTAGAGCAATGTCTATCTGTTCTGTCAGAAACTTACAATAGCAAATAATTCACTAGAACTAAGATAAAAACACTTTATGAAAGCCCCTGTAACATTTATTTTAGGCATCCGTCACGCTGTGTGCAGCATTAAAACCACATAAACTAAAAATGTGAAATGGGATCACCAGTTAGGGATCCCGAAAGGACTAGATAAAATGTTCCAAAACGTTTCACAACCCCTTAAAAAAGAACTAAAACAACCAAAATAAAAAAATCTATATTAAATAAGTACCTTATAGTAAGCCCCAGCGATGCACTCCCAGCTTCTTCTGCCCTGTATCTTCTCTGCACGGAGGCAGACTTCACAGCGCTTAAGCTGTCATGGAGCCTGAGCGAAGCTCTGCACCTTATGCAAATGAGCGATGACATCATCACGCTCATTGTGCCCCGGTGACAAGAGAGCTGTCATTGGGAGAGAAATGAGCGTGATGATGTAATTGCTCTATTTCACCGCTGGTGACAGTATGTGGGAGGAGCTTCACGCTGGAAGCTGGGCCCTCCATAGCGTTGTGAAAATATGCCTCCATGCAGTGAAGATACAGCACAGAAGAAGCTGGGAGTACATCGCTGGAGCTTACTATAAGGTACTTATTTAATATAGATTTTTTTTTAAACTGCTTTAGTTCTCCTTTAAGGTGGGTATAAAGGTTCAATTTTTCCCACCAGCTGATGAATGAGTGCTCTAAACGATCGTCGCTCTATACCGAGGTGAACAATGAAACGCTCTATATGCTATATCGGCAGATACATTGCGCTGAAACTTTTCTAAGGTCCGGTCCACACTGCACTTAAAAATAATAAAATGCACGCCACGAATCCCTATGCGACTTACCTTGCTCTGGCCACACTAGTGTATGACAAGAGCGCACGCCGGAATGCTTCATGCCGCTTATTATGCAAACTTGGCCAGCGTATATACGCAACGCAAAGAATGCCGCCAGGTAGAAGCTGCGAACGCAGAGGGAGCAGACTTCACAGCGCTATGGAGGGCCCAACTGCCAGCCTGAGGATCCTCCCACACAGGATAATCAGAGGTGCATAAGAGCGGTTACATCATCATGCTCATTGCGCCCCCAATGAGAGCTCATCTCTCACGGGGTCACAATGAGCACAATGACGTAATAGCTCATTTGCATAAAGGGCGGAGCTTTACGATGGCTCCTGTGACAGCCTAAGCGCTGTGAAGTCTGCATCCATGCAGTGAAGATACAGGACAGAAAAAGGTGGGAGTGCACTGCTGGAGCTTACTATAAGGTACTTATTTAATATAGATTTTTTTTTTTTGCTTCTTTAGTTCTCCTTTAAGCTGAATGTTTAAACCCATCAGGAACTTTAAGCCCGACCGCCTGTTTAGTCAAATGCAAAACACATGATCATCTGACGATATTCTTCTTCAGTCATGGGTTGATTCACTAACCTCTTCTGTCTAACTGCTTTCCTTGTCTTAGCAGGAAAATATTCTCCGTTAACGAGCACAGTTTAAAAAGCAATTATTTCCCAGGGAACTGGCAGTAAAAATAAGATTATACATGAATGCTGTGCACACAGAACATATCTTTACTATCGTCCTCTGTCTATATGTCAGCACTTCACAATGGATACCAATACAAAACCCAATCTATTTGTGATTGTAATTGTCACCCCTAAGTTCACAGGTACATCTACTAATATGTACAAATTCTCTAGCACGCACATCTAAATAAAACAGACCTTGCTACAGCAGCTTATGGTGGAAGCAAGCTGATTCCAACTGACATTACATACTGTTTCAATAACAATTCATGCAGAAGGCAGCTTCAGACAGTCAGGGAGTGTAATGTAAGGATAAGCTGTAAGGTTTATACTGGATGCGGTTATAAGCGTAGCGACATGGCAAATTGGCACAAAATGGCAGGTTGTTTGACACATTCTGTGCAAGTCAATGCCATGCTGAATAACAGCTATGGAATCATGGGTGTTCACCAAAAAGGTTTTAAGGGGGAGGTGCCTCTGTGACATCATTAAGTCACCTCAACATCATGTGAGGACGCAGAGGTGGTGAGTGCCACCATATTGGAGATGGCGGCAGCCATTCATTAAACAAATAAGGCAGAACAGAGGGGCACATCAGGAGGCTAGGACTATACCCACTGTGCCCCCCTCTGGGGTGAGGAGGCTGTGGACCCAGGTAGTCATCCAAGGGCACGCCCCCTTACAACCCCCCACCAGATACCCATGTATGGATCATTAAAATACACCTGATGATAACATAGGGTTTTGTGTGAAATATCTCAGCAATTCTCTTTTTATTAATTTTTTTTTTTAACAATAATCAGTCATTAGATAAAAAGACACAAATGACATGCATTCATTTTATTTAAAAAAAAAAAAATATTATTTTATTTCTTATAATAGGCCGTTAAAGCGTTTTCCGTGTTCGCAACAGTTGCGAATTGGTCCTAAATAATGATTTTTAACAAAATTGAAATAAAAAAAAAAAAAAAAGACAGACACGACTGGCGCGATGGCGACGACAGACCGTGAGTGAATACAAGGGTGCAGAATGCTACAAAACTACTCTGAAACCATTTTTTTTTTACATTAAAGGAGAACTATAGTAATATATACTACACTAGGAGTACTGCTGCTAGATCCATTTGGTAAGTTTAATATATTGCTATAGGTTTCCTTTAATGACATTAGACAGATTTCCCACATAGTGTTGCCTTGCCCTGCACACAAAGCATTTGCAAAATACAAACACTGCACTGCTTCAAGCCTTCCCTTACAAAGTGCACGTAATATAAAAGTACTGTTATTATTATAACAGCACGATGACTCAGCTATCACATGACACACAGGAACCATACAGACTATCTAGATGAAAGCAGTGCTTATCGTAGGTTACCCTGGTATCTTTCCACCATGAAAAGGTTTTTATAAAGTAAGCTTCCTTCATATACACAGATCCTTATTGGACAAACTAATCTAAAGGTCAAGAATTCTATAAAGGGTAACTTCACACGAAGAAGATTACGCAATGCCTTTTCACCGTTTTACGCATTGAAGGTACTCCCGTTGCTGTAAATGGGAAGTGCATTTTTTGCCCCAGTAGTTTATTTATTTCATTTTTGTGAAAATCAGCTATTAGCAAAGATAAAAACAGGCAGAAAGCAATAACATTAATCAGGGCTGTGGAGTCTGAGTCGGAGCCCATTTTGGTGAAGTCGGAGTTGGAGGAAATTGAGGAGTAGGAGTCGTGGAGTCGGAGCCCATTTTGGTGGAGTTGGAGTCGGAGTCGGGAGTGGGAGTCTGAGTTGGAGTTGGGAGTCGGAGTCGGGAGTCGGAGTTAGGGGAAATTGAGGAGTTGGAGTCGAGGCTTTGGCTTACCGACTCCACAGCCCTAACATTAATGATTTCAGCTTCAATGATAATGAATAACTGCTGTGTTAATGCTAATGACAATTTTAGATTTTTTTTTTTTTTTTGGTATTATTGGCCCTTTAAACAGAGAGATCTATTTAAAAAAAAATAATGCAGACTTTCACTAGTGCTGTAATTCATAGCAACCAATCAAGCACTTTTTTTTCAAATTACTACAACTGCAGTAAACTGTTAAAAGCTGATCACTAATTGGTTGCTATGGGTTACAACTCCAATGCACATTTAGGCTGGGTTCACACGAGCGTCTGATGGGCTGCACATCATATCCTCTTGCAAAAATAAAAAATACAGCCCCATGCTTCCCTATTATACTTACAGTGTTCTGGCCAGACAAGCGTGCACGTGCGAACGCCAGCCGTACGCTGGCTGACGCAGTCTTGCCAGCGTATGGGCCAGAACAAGGTAAGTAAATGGGAGTAGCGAGCGCTGCGTATTCAGGCTGGGTTCACACGAGCGTATGATGCGCAGCGTATAAACGCAGCACATCATACGCTCGTGCGAACCCAGCCTTACACCTATGTTTCTCTCTGAATAGACCCCAGAATCTCATTAGGAGACACATAAGCTCGGCCAGGGAAATGCACACAGGTGACGCATACCTAAAATAGTTATTATCAGCAAAACATAGAAAAATGATTAATGGCACCTGTACAATGCTTGGGTTTTCTCCAAAAGATTCGAGAAGAAAGAAAACTCAAATAAGCAAAACCATGTAAAATGATCATGCCAGACTTCCCAGATAAATGATTGTTCTGGCAAGCTACAAGATGGGAATTTTCATTAACCTTAATATTTCTGTAAAATTTGTTCAAATCGATAAATGATTGCAGCGTTGCTTCTTGCAAATGCGGTGACGGCATACTGGAAAATCATTACCCGGTTCTTACAGACAGGGAACATAGTACTGATTAGTCAGAGGCTGATTGGGGCAAGTTGTTGCAACATGGGTAGGGTTTGATTGCAGATAATTACGAGGAGAGAAAGGGAGATAGCCAGAGCATAGAGTTGTTCCAGCAGCCAGTATTTACCCAAGGGTTGGCTGTTTTTATTTAAACAATACACACAGTTGGTTGGGGGCAGGGTTGACCTTTGGGGTGTGTGACCTGTGTGGTTGTACTGGGCGCTACTTGTGAGGGCGGTCTGCAGCCAACAGAAATCAGGAGGGTAGTTTACATTCCTGGAATGCAGGAGATTACAGAGGAAAGCAACTTGTGAGGAGGTGTTTACCGTTAACCGTTAGACAAAAATGTCTGGGGAGGGAACCTTTTCAT
>JAKJJM010034670.1:0-10764 GCA_021901965.1 Pipa carvalhoi
CTCGATTGGAGTCTTTTCGGGCTTAATTTGCAAAGTCCCGTTTTCCAGATTATGGAAATTGGTATTTTTCGATTTCCATAATCTGGAAATCGGGTATTTGCACCGAAACGTAGGATAACCTCCCACAAGAAAATCGGAAAGACCTGTATCGGTCTTTCCGACTTTAATAAATTCCGCCCCTAGAGTTATAGCTAGGTTTGCCAGTTAGACCTAAAATACAGAGTTATAGCTAGGTTTGCCACCACCTCTCTTTAAAATGAAGCACATATAAAATGCACATGCTGTGATGTTGCTTTGAGATCAGTTTAAATACATGATGCATACTGCAAATGTTTTAGGCCAGGGTTAGACTCGCTGTTTTGTAGCTGAGCTGGAAAAATAATTTTTTGATAATCCACATAGGCTGCTTTATTTTGCACCATAGACAATTAAAAGTCTAATTAAGAACAGCTCAGCTACAAACCAACAGACATGCATTTAAAATAATTTTAAATAAGTACTGCAGCATGTGGATATTGTGTGTGATAAATGGCAGCCAGTATACGCTACATTTATTTTAGTTTTGGTAAGAAAAAAAAAATTGTAATTTTTTCACATAATACACCCAAAATTTTGATAAAGTACCTACCGTAACCTAGCGTAAACTTCTCCTTCATCCCTTGCAACCCATCCAACATCAGCAAAGGATGCTACTGCGCTCCCATTTTGAGCACTTAGTTCTACAGGATATGGCACAAGCTGAAAAATGAAAAGAAATTAACCAATGATTTAAAATATATATATTAAGACTGTATGTCAGAGTGCTATGAATCTTAACTGGTTTTACATATTTGTTAGCAATATTTAGTCAAAAATCTGAGCAAACCATGTATAGAATTTTAGGATATCAACATTCCTTTAAAACAGAAAACAAAGTTTGTTATATAAAAAGCAAAATAGCTGCTCTAAATCTGTAGTTTTCCTGTAACCTCTACTTTAGTACTTTTCAGGTGACAATGTTGTAATACACAGACAAAGTGTAAATGTATCTACAAACTAGCACTTACTACCCTTTCTGTAAGGACGTGCATGAGATAGTTACAAGTATTTAGTCACTTTAGGTTTTCAGGCAAACAATATTCATGTACCTAATCACCTAACGTCTGCTTCTAAAGACAGTGGAAATGGCTGTATCCATACAAGTGTTTATTCACATTGTGTAATTATTGTGAGGCAGGTTGAAAATAGTTTTTTAAAGGGATATATGCACCTTACAACCTTAGCTGGTACAATTAAACATCAGGGCATTAAAAAAATAAAAAAATATGCTTTTGACCTCTGTAAAGAAAAGCCCATTCAATTACAAAATGGTGTGGTCTACATTTGCTGCTTTACATATGAACTTATTTGTTCAGCAATACAAGAAACAGAATAATAAAACTTGTGTTTTTGCCGTGACTGTTGCAATTTCCATACTTCACTGATAAAGATCAATATAATGGGGAAAATTTAATAGCATGTAGTTCTTAAAACAAATGTACTAAGGCATCTAGGAAGTGTTCAAATATCATCAAATATTAAGCCACTCCATCTAGTACAAACTGCTTTCTCTCAACAAACATTTCCTGCTTTCTAATCAAGTGACTGTTATGCATGTAAGAAGACATGCAGGACACATGCGAGGGTATGAAATAGTGAGTACTTTCTCCTCACTGTTGGGCAGGGAATTTCACACAAAGACTAATCCATGCTTGCAGCTCAGCTGCAGTAAAACTGGTAACTGACCTAAAGAAGCTCCAAATCCTGTTCCTCTCATAGCAAGGCTAAAGCAGTAGGAAATAAAGAATAAAAGATTACAGGACAGGAAAGAGTTAGAAGGATTAGCATATTCAAAAACATTTTTGTGTAAATAAAAATTTTCGGATACAAAACAAGCTAGATGTTTCACATAACTGTAGGAAGTTTCAGGTCAGTAACTACCTGATAACCAAATGGCAGTAAAATGCAGGAAATTGCTTCACACTGATCAATCTTAAAGGATGTGTACACTCTACAAAGCTGGAAATGGGTTCTGTTCTTACAAAAGAAAATGAATATGACACATGGTGAAACCTGGATAGGGAAGAAAAAGTTATATATTGTAGCAAGGGATTCCCAGGGGCCCTGACCTGCAATGCCATGAAACACTCACTGGTGCTCTGTATATGGCAACATAAGGGACAGTACAGACAGGATTAATATGCTTGAAAATATCAATGTGTGGTTAAGTTATCCTTTTTACACTTGTTTAAAATATTATTTAAAAAACGCTGATCATGAGTAAATGTTATAAGAGATATTATAGAAGCAAACTATATTTCTATAAAACTATATACCTATTCTTGAATTCTTTATTTGGTTCGACAGGATTGAAGAGGAGTTTTAGGGCAGTGTCAGAGTTAATATTTGATTTACGAGAGATAAGAAGTCATCACAACAATTTGTATGGCTGAGCACTGAAGGAGGATATGGAATTTATGTACACAGAAAGCAAAAATATTTTAAAAGGGAAAACAGCATAATTAGTTACAATGGAGGCTTACAAATAAGCATGATGGGCTTTGGTTAAGTTTTTATAAACAAAGTCACATGAAGGAAAACAATACTTATAGACTGAAGAGATGGAATAAAGATCCACATTCTATGGACATATATTCAACAAAGGGGAACTGCTGTAATAATTCTAGTAATACTAGGGGCATATTTATTATACATATTTTATCAATGAGACAGTAATACAATATGACTAGCAAGAATGTACTGATGTTGCAAAACTATTGGCACATATTGTAACAGGTTGAAAGAAGAGGCACCACACAGCAGTGGCAAGCATGGGAAACTAGGAACAACCATAACAGTGCATGACATTGTGTCACTCCACTAGGTCTTGGGTTTTATGAAGAAATGGTCAGGCCAAAGCAATGAATGTGGCAGAAATTCAAATCCACAGGAAAAAGCATGATTTAGGAGCTCTGCTTGAGCAGAAAAATCCCAAGGCATGCATGCAACCACAGCACAAACTGGAGTTCTGCCTCTATTCTTAGATAAACACGCATTCTCAGGTAGGCAAAGTAGCTTGACTGCTTAGTGACCTCATAATAAACAAGAAATACAAGGCTGAATTTGCATATTATATGCAATTATAGACTTTTGAAACACTTCCCCATCTAAATATTTACTAGATTATTAACACAATACTTCTCTTGTTTGATAATTCTAATTAATGAGACAGGACACAAAGTGATTATTGTCTGGACTCTGTAACAAGGAAAAATCCTTCCTTGTTTTTCCTAAAACTAAATCTACATGTCTTTTTATATTCAGAAAGTAGCCAAGACAGTACACAAGTTCTTGAAATTCCTTTCACCTACCACCTACTAAGCCCTTATGGTGTCATATAAACAGAACCCACCCCAATAGAAAAAACAAATCTTTTATATCCGTTGTAAATAAAACTCATGCATGCTGATCAAGCTAGATCTTAATAATGGTTTCCCCCAATAGAAAAACTGCAAGCAACTTATGTTTTATTAAAATACATTTTACATTTCTAGCATCTTTATGTGTGCACGAGTGAGATTTATTACTTTTGAGAAAAAGAATAGGAAAATGAAAAGATTTGACTGGAGTGCGTTAAGATGAAGAAAAGGGAATTTTTCTAAAGATTAACCTCCTAGTGGGCCAAATAAAAATTATTTTATTGATGTTCCAGTGCTCTTATGCACATGTATAGAAAAACAGATCTATATACTAACATGCTAGCATAGAAACACGTGTGTGCAGTAAATGTAAGCAGTTAAGGTACCTGGGTGCTCAGATTGGCATCACAGTTCCACTGTGTATTTAAAGGAGAACTATAGTCAGATTACATCTTTACATATGTTGTACTATACCTTAGTGAGAAGCCATTCATCCCAGTAGAGATTTCATCTGATACTGGATAATTTATTAATCAGCCTTGTAAAGCTCCCCGTAGGAGGCAGACATTTTGTCTAATGTGGAATGTGACATTGTCTAATGTGGACTATGGGGAATGGTACGCCTGCACACAATTATCTTATCTCTGTAATCTGCTGCTTTCACAGTGAGGTCAAAAAGTCAACATACTGAATAACCAATAGCAGTCAGGCAGCTTCTCTTCAAGTGTAGGGAAGGGGGAGTGGGGGAGGACAAAATGTCAGCTCCTTAGAACTGTATAAATCAAGCAAGAATTCTCTCTTACCTAAACTTTTTTTTTTTTTTTTAACTATTTGTGGTAGCAATTGGCTTAGTATAAAGGAGTTTTATATGTATGCGGGCAGTTATATTGGCACTATAGTTCTTCTTTAAGTGTTAAATCATACCAAAGTAATCTCAACATGGTGGCATCACTGTGTCTGGAAGCAGCTGGTGTTCATACTGTAGAACTTTCAGAGGACTATAGTACTTTATATCTTTGTTCTCTATATCTGTTATGCACATGTAACATATTTAAATCTGTAGATACTTCTCCTATATGCATACATAATCACAGGAATAATAGTACTCTACCTGTCTTTGAAAAAACAGGGAAAACATTAAGCAGGATGTGAAGGACTAGCAAAAACTGAATGGGACATATCCTAACCTGGTTATTTGCAGGGTATGACTTTTAGATGGAAACAAATACATTAGTTGCACTGCAGACACATGCCTACGTTCTTCAGTTTAGTAAAGAATGTGGCAAGATCACATTCATGTAAGTCTGGACAGCACCCTGCTGAATGATATATTCCCATTGACATCTCATCTACATTCATCCATATCACTGGTTTAGTTGCAGGGCTGTGGAGTTGGTAAGCCAAAGCCCGACTCCAACTCCGACTCCTCAATTTCCCCTAACTCCGACTCCACCAAAATGGGCACCGACTCCTCGACTCCGACTCCACAGCCCCAGGGCTGTGGAGTTGGTAAGCCAAAGCCCTGACTCCTTAATTTCCCCTAACTCCGACTCCGGCTTCGACTCCACCAAAATGGGCACCGACTCCGACTCCACAGCCCTGTTTAGTTGGACTCCGACCACAACACCTTTTCTACACAAATACCCGTTGCAAGAAGTTTCCTCAGGAGATTTTGCTGATTTGACACATTTACTTGACTTCTGTTTTATAAAGCAATGAGTTTAATATAATTTGTTTAGGTTTACAAACTGTAAAATAAAATACCTAGAAATTTATTTTCGTCGTCCTTAGGTGTAGATCATACAAACAGAATTGTAACTGCCAACAGTAATTTTGCAGTTTGCAAGGGGCATACCATTTAGATAAAAGTATAATTTGCCTCAGTGGGGAAACAATACATACCTGCTGTAGCAACTAGAAATGCTACTGTAAAAAATAGAACATTCTCTGCACAAAATAAAGCTCTCATAGTAATAACAAGGCATTATCTAAACACTCATACCTGAAAATGAACTCTTGGAGACTGTATCAGAGAAAGGTTTGTTCCAATTTTCCTTACTATACTGCGGGATGAACCATATGGTTTTCCTGACCTAAGTGCCTAGATAGAATAAAGAGAGACTGCATGTAGTACCCATTGTATGAAGCACAAATATTAAATACATTTTGTTCACTATCCATGTCAATGAGGTTTTCCCATATCTGCCATTCAGAGCAGCTTAAAAGATCTCATACTTATTGTAATGACAAAGAACTTTTAAAAACTAACTGGCTAAAAAATATGTAAATACACATTTATACAGAACTTCAGTACTCCACACTACAGATTGAAATGGATAAAGCTTATATATCTACCGTATTTTCCTCCCACTGTGCTACAGCCACAACCCCATACCACTCTATCCTGCCCACTGTGCTACCCCTTCCTTCCTACCCTCTGCAGGGGGGGGGGGGCGCTATCTGGCTATCGCCCCCTCCTTTTCCCTGCTCCTACCTACCTCTTCCCCAGTCCAGCTCAGTCTGCTATAGCGCTTAGTGCTACAGCGTTCCTCTCTCCAGCATTGCTTCAACTTCTTGTTGATCACAGGAAGTTACATCATTGCTGGGGGAAGGAAAGAGGAGCGCTGTAGCATTACAGCGGATGGAGCCGGGCTGGGGAAGAGGTAAGTAGGGGCAGAGAAAAGGAGGGCGTGCACCCAGATAGTGCCGCTTTCCCTGCCCACCCCTAGTTCCAGCACCCAGCGTATAAGATGTCCCCGAATTTTGAGAAGATTTTCCAGTTAAAAAGTAGTCTTATATGCCGGAAAATACGGTACATATACCATCACAGAAGTATTCTATGCAAAAAGAGCCGAACTGTACCATTCATCATTTCAACACAGGAGTATTTGCCTATTCTACATTCTACTATGCATATTATTTATATTTCTAATTTACACATGAGAATCAGCTTGGTTGCATGTCCAGTTTTCCTGTAATCAAGGTGATAACATTAGATCATCATCAGGGGAATTCATCAACAAGGGGCAAACTTTAACAGAGGTCTAGTAACCTATAGCAACCAATCAGAAATGCTCTTATTCTTGCTTCCTTATGCAAGGGAATGCTGACTGCCAATTGGCTGCTATGGGTTAATAGACCTCTAAACTATTGCAATTTTTAGCCTTTATTTTGTAACATACATGAGACAGCTTGGCTAATAAAACCACTAAATGTACATTTTTGTATGTATGTATGTAAGTATATTTTTATTTATAAAGCACCACTAGGTTACGCAGCTCTGTACAACTTTTAATTCTCTTTTCCAGTTTTTTCCAGGTAGCTGTCCAGCTCTTAACTTCCCATATTATTTTTTAAGTTTATCCACTGAATAAGCTCAAGGTTTAGTAATAAAGAAAGATCAAAAATTTTACAGCCTGCATACCAGCTGATACGGATGACATGTTCCCTGGGAACTGGTTAAAACCATTAAGTGTATAAAATGAAACCAGGGTAGTATGGAACAGTGTCTTTCATAAACAGTCCCGGGCTAAACTTCCAACTTACATGTAAAAAGCAATACAGCTCATACAATTAATGGAGATGTTTTAATGGGCGCTTGCTTGGATTGTGCTACATTTATGTTATCCTTTCCAATCTGTCCCTTATTTCTGCTTTCCATGTACTTACTGCCATGAAGAAATAAGCAGCAGCAATCACATGAGCCACAATATAGCTTTAAAGTGGGCAAACTCCCTGCTTCTTTTCTGCTCCAATGCCCATCGTGAATCTGAAGGCGGAGGGGCGGGGCTAAAATTGTGACTGACATTAAAGTTCCTCCAATCAAATCCCTTAAATCACGATCTAGCAGGGATCTGATATATAATGTCAATCAATATTTAGCCCTGCCCAATCTGACTTGAGATTCCAGTCTAGCATCAGAGCAGAAAAGGAGGGAGTTTGCTTCTTTTACTACAATCTTAGACAACTCCCTGCTTCTTAAAAACAGTCTTTTCTACTTTTCCTCTATGCAATGCCCTCTCAGCATCATGACCAATAAGTAAACAGAAAAAAAGTTATAAAATGGCAGGCATTTATTATGGGCATACTTGCATGGAGTTCTCACATCTTTCTATAAGGGACAAGCCAGATTTCAAGGAAGATTTAGCAAAGCAAAAGGCTTTATTTTAACCTTCCTCTAGTGTTAGGGTCGTGACCTACCCGTTTGTAGATTTCAAATGCATAAAAATACTAAATAAATTTGTTTATTGCATCAAGACTTTTTGACTTTGTCAGGAAATTCTATTTAAACAAAAACAAAACAAAAAAAAGACAAACAAAAAACAACTTTACTAAATTATAAAATGCTCGTTAAAATTATGACCTTTCTATTGTTAGGATCAATTTCGACCACATATAATATAATATTAAAAAACAATATTAAGTCTAATATTAACAATATTAGAGTTGGCGCTTTGCAGAGTATACATCTCCAGTTTACAGCACGCAACAATGAGAAGAAGATTTAATGTAAGCGAAATTCTGGATCATATCTTTGGTGATAATGAATCAGGGGGTATGCTCTCAAAAGAAAGACCTAGGGGTCCACAACAAAAATATTAAAACCAATTCTTTCATGGATGAGAAAGTTTAACAAGGTAACCAAGAGGTAAGAAACAAATTGGATAATAAATAAATTGTTTTTAGGGTATCTGAGGGCCAATTTAAAACACAGGTCAAAACTGACCCATTAACATAAGAAATATTAACAGAAAGCTAACACAAGAGGAAGGTTAAGGTCCTAGTAAACAGAATAGAGCCTTACCTAGGTCTTCTAAGACCTCCTGTGCGGTAGACTCAATCTTTAAGTTAGTTATATACTTCTCTTTCAGGTCCTCATGACAATGAAAGAAGCAGACAGTTTCACTGTTCTTGTCCTGGTCTCATTTCATAGATATGTCTTGCCTATACTGCATTTCTGTTTACCTCCATTATAGTTAGTAGATGCTTTGTTGTATCCCCAATACTGTAGCTCCAATATGAAATGTCTGACTTAGTCACTGACTAATTCCACTTCAGGGGAAGCGTTTTGCATGGAATTATCAAACAACCATAAACAAATTAAAAAATGCCAGTGTGAATGAAACCCTTAAGACAGGGGTATTAAACTCAAATACACAGTGGGCCAAAATTAAAAACCTGGATATCATTGTGGGCCAACCTTGAAATTTATTGAAAGGGGTCTACAACCGAGTACGTTTTTTCCTCATCAGATATAACAAAACCTTTCAGACAGGTCTGTCCTTTACACTTGTGAACAGATATTATGCTTCCCACATTTCTTGAAAGCTTTTGTTTGGCCAATTTTGGAGGGATGGTCCAATGTGACTAGTAGCATGAGGTCGCCAATTAATGTCAAAAGAGGAGGGGGAGTTTGTGGGTCCTCAATGACACGCCAACAGAGAATTCTGGGATTATTAGCAGTGCATGTACTGTCTACCAGCAGGCCAGTTCTAGTAGACATTTGGTATTTTCTTGCAGACCAAATATAATTACACCGCGGACCGGAGTTTGACACCCCCTGCCTGCATACATTCATTCCATCATTTTCTTTGTTGGAATAAATACTATTAAAAAAAACAAAACAAAAAAAAACAAAAACCAACAACTCACCGATTCCATATTATAGGTTATCTGTTGTAGGACCATCCTAATTAGATATATAAACCACTGTAGCATTGGATACCTTTAAATACCTCAACATCCACTTGACTATAACAGATTTAATTGAAAGCTGAGGATGTTCCATATTCAATCTGTAACGAAAAATGTAAACCATTAGATTTACTTGCCGTATAAGGAGAACAGTGAAAGTAAAGTCACGCATGACAAGAAGCAGAAGAAAACCTACACTGCAAGTATACTTTTTACAGAGTTATTTTTACAGTAGACAAAAATAACGCAAGCCGTTTAATTAAATGCCTGAAAGTGGAGCACTGTTCCCCACCAAAGACAAAGGTTTCACTCTCACAAAAGTCATTTTCTATAGAATATATTTCAACAAAAGAATTGCTGTCAATCCTTCACCCTACCAGCTCACTCTGCTAGTACACAAGTTGTAGGTCGAGGAGCCCTACAAGAGATAGTATCCAGTAACAATACATTAACAGCAAATGCACAGAATCCTGCTGTAGCAATATCCCTGAGCTGCCCAGTCTATAGAGAACCAAATGGAAGAGTGGTGAAATTAATCCTTTCCAGAGGCTGACAAAAAGGGCTGGGCACAGAAAAGTTGTCAGTCTTAGGGGAGTGTCACACTAAGCAGTCTGCACACCTATTTTTTGTATGCAGCAATCACTTAAAAATACCTGTTAAGCAGTCTGCAAGAGCAAGCTTAGAGAGAAGTGGAAGCAAGACTTCTTTTAGAAAGAATTTCAGAGGAGTACATTACTTTCCTTGGATTTAGGACAGCTGAGCATGTCAGTCAGTCCATCAGCAAAGATGCATTATTGGATATAGTTTGTTTATTTACCGCTATTAGAGGAGTTCTCCTTTACATATCAAAAGAGGATATTTAATGAGTTTTATTTCATGGGGTGGAGGGTTTTAGGAGCAGCACAACCATGTCACTATTTTGCTAAATACTTTAACTGAACTTCACATAAATAGGTTAATATTAGATTAGGTGCTGTGAGTTTTTTGCTTCCTTGAATCATTTGGAACGATGCAATATAATGCTCACTTAAAGTCAGAAAAAAATCTTGGCTTTTTATATCAAGTACATGAAAACTATAAATTAATTTGCCATGCAGTTTAGTCTTCTCCTGTTAACTCCTTAACTACTTTAGCCCACTGAATTTGAACATGCCCAAGAGAAAGAAAATACAGCCAACTAGTAGTTGTAAAACAAGTCTTATTAATTAGGTACGTGACAAATATCAATTCATGGTGGTACATGGCAAGTTTCTGTTTACAAAGATGAATGATTGGAGAAAGGGAATTTAGCAAAACAGCAAAAAAGTAAAGGTGTCCCTGGGAAGCATTTGCAAAATAAACCCCTCCACTATCAAAGGAATACATCATTAAATGTTGCATTTTAAATATTTCGAGCAATGTGAATGGATGGGAGGATTTGCATATATTTCCCAAGGAGCATTACCATACCTGCTCAATTTGTCTCCATGACTGAAATGAGACTTTCAAGCCATTCCCTTTGGAGGGGTTAATTTGCCAATGTGTTAGTTACTCCTAAATAACAGTTACTTAAGAGAAAGAGGTAAACTATTTAAAAACTTGAAAAAGTTCTATCTTTGAAAAAAAAAAAAAAAAAAAAAAAAAAAAAAGGGAA
>JAKJJM010034697.1:0-12070 GCA_021901965.1 Pipa carvalhoi
TTATACCCACTCTCTTGGTGTTTTGTCTTTATTTAAGGTAATAGAGGGACAAGTATTGTTGATGGAGTAAAAGAGATGGCACTGCACACTACACCTGTCAAAGCTTTTTAAATAGGCGATACCTGCGTAATAAAATATTTCTCCAGCATTACGTGGTCAAATAACATTTAGACTTTTATAAATATCTCCCAAAAAGAACCTGTAAATTGTTAACAGTAACACTTCCAGTTACAGCAACTTCCAGCAGAGGATTCTGACAGTTTTGCACCACAGGCCTTTTAAATAATAGCTGCTTCATCTCTTGTCATGATTAGACGAATAGCTGTCCAATTCTGTCACCCTGGGAACTACCCCTTCTTATTTTTCTGCTGTACCACGGTATATATCCAACTGCATACAGGTGATATTGAAACCGAATCAAATGTCTTCTAAACGAAGATTGTACAGTGAGAATTTGAGAGAATAAAGTACAGAGCCTTCAGGAAACCAGGAGATGATATGTCATTGGCATGAGACAAAGAAAGAGCAATTAGCATAGTGAGATGAAAGCCAAGATGCTGTTTAATTACAGATATTAAAGAAATGGAGAATTTGAATGAGAAAGAAATAACAGTGTCAAAAGTAAAGAATATGTCCAAAAGAATGAAAATAGAAAAGTTACCTGAGGATCTGAAGACCATTTGCATGACAGCACTGCGTAAATCTGTGGCGCTTTATAATTAAATTTATACATACATATACATACATACATGTTTGCACAGGCTGAAATACAAAGTGATGGAGATCTGCTGCTCACAGGAAATTTCCAGATCAGGTAAAAGTTAAGATGGTCGGGCTAATTAGAACAGACTTAAAAGTAGCTGAGCAAAAGATTAGGGATTGTCTTATCATCTCTTCATAACTATTTTCAGCACTTATGATTTTCATAAATGGCTTCCATTTTTCTTGTATAGTACTTCTTTTTATTTTTTCTTCTTTCTGCTGCCCTTGGGAATAAATATATCATGATGGTGCTGTATAAAACTCCAAGAGGGCCCAATAGAATGTGAACCAACCAACCCTCTGTCCTGGTGGGTTAGTCCAACACTAAGCTAATTCCAGTCACAGTGAAAGTAGAAGTATGTGTGTAGCGGAGAGTGTGGAATTCTGAAAAAATAAAATAAAAAAGGATAAAATAAAAAATAAACATGATGTTATAGAATTGTTAATTGTATCTATGTATGCATGTATGTATGTATATTTTTATTTATAAAGCGCCACAGGATTATGCAGCGCTGTAAAATCCAACAATACAATTATAATACAGACAAGGGTAAAGTGCTTAACAATAGTACAAGTGAAGTAAATTTCAAGCATATAATCAAGAAAATACATCACTTTAAGTGCAAGACCATGATTGAAACAAGAGGATGGAGGTCCCTGCCCATACAGCTTACAATCTAAATAGGAGAAAGACTTACATAAACAACTAGGAGGGTAACAAGTGCACAAGCATAAAGTGACAGTTCATTAGTATATGGGCATCAATTAAATACGAAAATAAATAAACAAATATATAAGTATTGAATAGATAGTTGCAAATTGAGAAAGTTCATGGAATGACAAGAAAGAAGAAATGGAAAAAGTAGGAAGATGGGAAAAATGTTTGCTGGCAGATGGTTGCAGTGATTACAGAGAAAACCAGCAAACTGAGGCTGCCGAGAGCTGCACAAACTCTGAGGTAATTAAGTATCGGGATAACTGGGAACAGACTTTGGAAATAGGAAGAAACTCTGGGATAATGAAAGCCACATTTTTAAAGCTGGAGGATTGAAGATGAGTGTTATATAAAATTAGACTCATCGTAAAATCTAATGTGGAGTGTATTTTTGTTAAAATAAACAGAGAACAAAGGGACCAGATGGCATCAGAAGATATCTATTGTTTTTGATCCTAGTTCATCAAGGAAAGTTTTATACCCAGCATGAGTTTGTTAAGTACAACTGCTGTGTTGGATATAAGTATGTGAGTCAGTTTTGATGTTTGATATTAATAAATTCTGGGGATTTAAGGTTCTATAAAGTCTGAATTCTTACAGAAGTCTCCAAATCAAGTGTTCAAAGATGCCTCTAAATACTAACAATTTCATCAATAATAGAAGTTGTTTATTAAAACCAGTTATTGTTCCAAGATGTAGTCCCAATACTGACTTCATCAGCATGCTAGAATTCTCAACTGCACCCCAAAGATTTCTCTTCTCTCCATTATTGACAGCATCCACAATCTGGGGTCACACCTTCCCTTAGAAACACGGTTTGTGTTTTGAAAGGGGCCCTTGCTTTGGCAAAACAAGTGCGTGCAGCTTAGGTTGGAAAAAGGCCCCTTTAATCAAAATCGTGCATACTCTAGGGGATAAAATTGTTCCACAACAATTGATAAAATCTTATTTTAAAAAATCTTGAATTTTCAAAACACCATCCTGCGCTATCAGTATATTGATTTCAGGTTGAAAAATGTCCATTTCCAGCTGGTGCAAAAGAACTGACTGCTGTATCCAATGCATTAACATCCTCTACACAGTTTGTCTCAAATATATAGTGATAAGATGGGATATATACATATATTATACATACATACATATATATATATATATAGTAGGGGTTTACTCACTTGGTAGGCAGCCTTCTATGAATAATTCAGCAGCAATAGCGTCTCTTAAGAAAGATTTGTCTTTTATTTTCCACTGAACAAACTATAAACGGAGTCTTTTCCACACACGAAGGAAAAACTGTCCTTCCACAGAGGTAGTCATTCACACAGGAAAAAACAAAAGGATTTCCAACCAGAATTTTTGTACACACGGAACACAGGTTTTCTCCAACCTGCTGATGGATTCTAAACACAAAGCTGTTTCACTTTACAAATTCAAAACCCCACCCAAGGGCTTTTCCTATCTGTCTTTTAAGAAACAGAAATTAGGCTGCAGCTGGGGCTGATCCCAAAAACTGGGCTGTTCTCCAGCCATATAAACAAAGAGTTGGGGAAACATACTTTCCCTCATATAGTACACCGCTACAACCACTACAATATATATATATATTATCAAATTATGATCCCGTCAAAAATACTTGGGATGTCCCTTAATTGATAATTTCAGAATCCTAACTAATACCATGGGCAAAATGTATTAAAATCGATAAAAATCATCCGCAATATCGAAAAAATCACCCGCGATTTTTACCAATTTTTGCAAAATCGAGTTGTATACTACCCAATATTGCGAAATCAATAATTTGATATCGCAATATTGATAAAATTGCCTGCAATATCGCGATATCGAAAAAATCGCCCCCGATTTTTACCGATTTTTGCAAAATCGAGTTTTATACCATCCGACATTGCGAAATCGGTAATTTGATATTGCAATATCGATAATTTGATATTCGAATTCGATAATAATTGGCGATACTTATCGAAATTGGGAAATCGAAAAATATTGATCATAATAAATTTCGCCCCATATGTTGGCAGTAATAGGCAAACTTTTTCATCATGTGTTTTCAGCATTCTCTACAGTTTAGCTGGAAATGCATTCTGGGAATTTTAGCTCTTCTACAAAGGGCTTCACACACATATCTGGAGTTTTTAATAAATTCTTTACTTATGATGTTTGCGATACACCCACTTAGTTTGAAGTTACATTTTTGTTGCTTTGTAAAAGCATAAGGGTTACTGTATGTTGTTCCCAAGCTGGGAAAATTATGAAAAATATCCTGCTCCAGTAATTTTATCCAATTGTTTAGTTTAACTGGTTGCCTAGGAAACCTGCCTGGTGTTTAACACAAAATGGACTAAACGACAAGTTGGGATTTTTTTTGTGTGTGTAGTAACAGGTGTTCTATCTGTACAGTGACTCAACCTTTTTAAAATTAGCTAATTAGACAATGATTGTTTTTGTACAGTATCTTATCAGTAATCATCGCTGGGATTTGCTGCAGCATTCAGAATATGGTACATTTGGCCGGTGTTCAAACCCTACTGAGGGAGCTCTCTTAATTATTCATATGTAGTATAAGGCATCCTTATAATCAGTTTCAAAAGGTCTTTATATACGATTGCATAATGCTTCTGTAATGTGGGTTTAAAAGGATCTCAGATATAGTACCTATGATTTGCCTAATTTATTTAAGCACTGGCAGAAGAAGAAAGTAGCCTAGCCTCTGTAAAACAACTACATTTACAATAAAATAGGCATATTTCTGTAAAGTGATGTAATCTTCCCATGAATCTGTTTAAAGGAGACAAAGTCACCATAGCTACTGTATTCTACATTAATGACATTATCTCAGCAAGAGGCATGGACTGTCATAAGGAATTGTCACTATTTTGTTGCATTTTGGCTGCTGGTATTGATTAAAATAGAACAGTCACGTCAATTACAATTGTTTTTCAACATTCATTTTAATGGGAGGTCATTCCTAGCTTATGTTGACATTTGAGGGTTCACTCATGAAACTGAGAATTCATCCGGCAAAGTGTATTTGCATCATTTCGGGTTATGAAGCTCTGATATTTATTCCTGATTTTTATGTATATATTTTATTTTATCCTTAATTAATTATTTATGCTTATTATATGTATTTATTGACCTGTGTTTCAGCATATTGTTACAGCTCTTATTACCTTTCTATTTGTGTATGTAAGTCTTCATCCCATTTAGATTGTAAGCTCTATGGGGCAGGGACCTCCAACCTTTTGTGTCAACCACAACCTGGCACCTAAAGTGTTGTATCCTTGTGATATTTTATTTGTTTTGCTTTATGCACTTTTCCCATGTCTGTACTATATTTGTATTGTTGAATTGTACAGCGCTATATAAACTTGTGGCACTTTATAAATAAAATTATACATACATGACACTCTGACAGTCATGAATTTCCTACTCTTTACTCATTAAGCAGTGATTTTCCTTGAAAAAGTGTAGATGTGAAAAAGCAAGCAGTGTCACAATTTCTTACGTAGTGCTGTGAAGCGAGTCAGAGGATGTGGAGTGATACATTACGCCACACCGGAAGGCTGCCATCAATCCCCTACTTCACCACTTTGATCTGCTAAATTCAAATGGGCAAGTTATGACCAGTACGCCTTGCCAAATATGCTACTTTGACAGACTCCGATGGTTGATAAATAGTCGAATTACTACAAAGTGGTGCGTAGTGCTCCATAAGTCTGCGACCACTGCAAGTGACTGAATTGGTTGCAAATTGTCCACATCACAGAGTTTGCTGAATACCTGATTATGGGCGGCAAATGAATGTGATTTCAGAGCTTTTATATGACTGTTCAGACTCTCATGAATAAGCCCCTTGGTCATTACTTTTCCTAAGGGGGTCATTCTGTAAAGTGAGAATTTGACTGTCGAATTCACAGACAGTGGATTCCCATGATAAAATCGCGACCGAGACATTTTTTTTAAAGTTCCAGCTTTGACATTTCCTTTATAAAGTCGCGACTGCGCCAAAGTTTTCATTATAAAATCGCAACTGCGACACTAGCAGTCTATTGCGACTGTCTTCAGCTGGCGAATTCACACCTTTACACAACAATTCAGGGCCACATTCTCCAAGGTCCAAATGTGGCCTTCCGAATTTGTTTTTACGAAGTGCATGATACGCGCCGCTAACATTGTCGCGGACGCATTTCATACGCACTTGATGGACAGGCGAATAGAGTTTTGTCTGCCGCTCGCAAAAACTCTGTTCACTTGTTCATCCAGTGCGTGAAGCGCGTCTGCGACAATGTTAGCGGCGCGCATCATGCACTTCGTAAAAACGAATTTGGAAGGCCACATTCGGACCTTGGAGATTGTGGCCCTCAGACTTTCCAGAATAACCCCTTAAGTCTTTTGAGTGCTTATAAAATGCTGCTAAATTTGCCACTTTTTGGTGAAGTAAATAAATATATATAAATGATCCCCAAAATAAAAATGAATTCATATTTCTAAAAGAAATGAAACATACTGATTATAGTAGTTTGCTTAAGAGCATTTCTGTGTATTACTACTGTGTAGAGCTCTTTATCCGACATGTCACTTCGCTGACTATAATACGAAATGATGTAATATACTTTATTTAAACTAAAAAATGGACAATGGAAACATATTACATAATAATATCACAACCCATAAATCCCAAACTTAACTGATGAGAATTTCTGTTTTTTTTTCTACAGAATGATTTCTTATGGTGATTACAGATGATGCTGCGTACAAACATGATATATGTTATTGTTTTCCTCTGTGCGTCTATTTCAAAAGAACTTACATCATTTCCTCTGATAACACCAATGTGTTTTATGGTTTCCAGCCTGCTCCTTCTGCATTTCTAATCGTTGGTTTTTTTTAGAATAAAAAAATAATCTGCTTTCTTTCCTCCCCACTTTAGCAAATTTATCTTAAATTAGTATATTAAACAATTGTTAAAAGGAAGCAGTGCTTCTTGTTTAAAGGATAAATCTATCCTGAAGTATTTTTGCTCAATCACCCTTTTCAAATGAAATTAATCATTTTCAGAAATGGACTAAATTAAAATATTGATATCATATTGGATATATAATGTATCTACTTATATATATAATGTGTCTAATTCTGCTGTGGTCTTATGGAAGTGTCTGCTCTTAAAAAAAGATTCTGGAATCTGGAAGGGGTAGAGGGGTAGGCATTCCTCCATTCTCTATTCCCTTTATACATTTGGGGACTTCATTTTTAAAAGGGTGAATTCACCTGTCGAATTTACCTTGCTACAATTTGAGTTGCATCATCAAAATGGATGCAAATTCACTACTCACTGTTGACTAAGTGGAGAATACACTTGTCGAACAAGTGGACAGCTGTGATCACAGTCGCATGTGTAGTGTGACGTAGTCAGGCAGATAGAAGTAGGATGCGAAGTGATGTAGAGTGAGGCGAATTCAACAAGTGAAGGGCAGTGACGTCAGTCTCATCATATTCCACTAACTGTATTCTGTGCATATTCTATCTATTTCTATGTCACTTATTCCATAGGTCATGTTGTCATTTAGTCGCAGTCGCCATTGTCACTGTTGAATGAATAGTCAACTTATGTAACACTGCAGTCCTGCCCATCAACCCCCCAATTTGCCAGTCTGAAGTGGCGAAGTCAAACAGGTGAATTTGGAGCAGTTCACCTAGTCGCATTCACTCTGTCGACACACTGCTCCGCTTAGTCAGTAGTGGAAGTACCTGTGCACCTGCACGCAAACTGATGTGAAGAGTGTTAGATATTACAGAAAGAAGACTGGACTTCACTATTCAGATGCAAGCAGTGATCAATTTATTAAAGTAAACAGTAAACACCTACAAAATACAACAAGCAAAGTAGCTCTGGCCCAGCATGCCAAGTGGTTAGATTTATTTAATAGAAGGCAGGAAAAAGTAAAAAAAAGTTGTATCACATCTGGGAAAGCTTTTTGAAGAGAGAAACTTCTGTACCAATTAGTCATCAAATGTCAGTGACAGAGATATGTTGTAATTGTATTTAAAAACAGTACATTATGGGCCAAATTTACTAAAGTCAAAAATAACTTTTGCGTTTTCTGCCCGTTTTTCACAGCGAAAACGGGCAAAGAGGTCAAAAATGACGTTTGTGACTTTTTCGCCCCCGTTTTTCACCCGTTTATGCAAATGGACAAAAAACTGGTGAAAAGGTCAAAAACTTAATTTTTCACCTTTTTCCGCAAAAAACGGCTGAAAAACAGGCGAAAAAGTAAAAAAAAAAACGTTTTTGACTTTAGTAAATTTTGTCCTATATCTACAGGACATTGCTCATTATTTTTGCTGTGTCTTGCCTTGATAACATCTTCAATCATTTTTGGAACACTGCTATACAAGTTCTGAATGGTTTTAGTAGGGTATTGGATTATTAATGAGGAAAAGAATTCTTGTGAAGATAAAAGATGCTAGGAAAGACTCTAGTCTGCAACTCAGATCTTCTACAAGATTATAATGATGCTGGATATATTGCCTGTTAAATGATGTTTGGATCATCTGGAGTTTCATGAGGATATTAAATATTTATTGATTTTATCTTAGTGAGGTACCTTTTAAACAGGTGTTTCTAGACTGGAGATAGCTCTAAATCATTTTGCATCTGTAGTAGGTGAGATCTAAAGTACCAGCGGGGCTTAGGTGTTTTACATTTTGAAGTGGGTGTTGAAAATGGGTGTTTGTTGAAACACAGTAGGAGATATTTACTAAGAACATTTTGACCTGTGGAATTATTTTCCCCTGTTTTTCTGTCAATTTTCATTTCCCTGTACTTTTCCCCTGATGTATGTAAGGGTTTCCCCACTGAAATGGATCATTATCAATAAATACCAATAATGTGGCACACTTTGCAGTGTTTTACTATTAGACTCACCTTCCATTTCATATCAAAATCAATATCCTTTTTTGAGGGGAAATCATTTTCTATTGTGGCTAAACAGGACCAAATCCACAGAGAATAATGTTTTTTTATCAGCCTAAAGCAGACGAATAGTTTGGGGTGACAACATTTGCTTTGAACAGCTTTGATAATAGGTGAAGACAGCAAGGTTGATTAAACAAGGCTGTTTCTCCAGCATGAACTGGTTGAAATACTTTTCAACTTTAGTTAAAATCCATCCAAATGTTTCAGTGATTTGTAGTAACTGATGTTATGACCAAAGCAGTTTTATGAAGAAATGTCAGTTCTACTTACAATTTTATATGAGCAGGTGGTTGTATATGCTTGATAGCTTAAAGCAAATACAAAACATAATATATAAAATACTGTATGGAGTTTAACTGGTCACATGTGGTTGTAAGGCTTGCTTCAGACACTATGGAGTCCTCCCACAGTAAAATTTTATAATGATGATGGTTAATCAGAATGTGACTAAATTATCCCAAGTTTCTGTAAATCAGGAAGACTTGGAGGGTTATTCTCTAAAATCCAAATTGTCATGTAAAGGTGCGAATTCGCCAGCTAAAGACAGTCACAATAGACTGTTGCTGTCGCAGTCGCAACTTTATAATGAGAATATTGTCGCAGTCACGACTTTACAAAGGAAATTTTGTCAAAGCTGTAACATTAAAAACTGTCATGGTCGTGACTTTATAATGGGAGAATTATCACAGTCGTGGATTTGCTATGGGAATCCGCTGTTTGAGTATTCAACAGTCAAATTCTCACTTTAGAGAATAACCCCCTTAGTCCTTCAGCTCCACTTGGTAAAATGCTGTATAATATGTCATTGTATATATTTGTATATAAATAAATGAGTAAGATAGCTCATAAGTTACGTATTTTCTTTGGCTAACTTTCTTCTTTCTTCAGCGTACAATTTTTGCTTAAGTACTTAAGTGCTTCTCAGTTAAGGTTGTTTTTTTTTTGTTTGGGTTGTGTTATTGACAGATCGTTGTTCTTTATTTTTGTCAGTGTAGTATAATAGACACTTAAATGATCTAAACTTAAAGCATATGAAATAGCGATCTACTCATAAATAAAAAGACATGTGTCCTGCCCAACATCTACAACCCAACACGTTGACGTTCTACTCATTGCAAATGATAAATGACTTATAGGGTTACTTTAGTCTGGCTTTGGAAAAAAAAAAGATAGAAAATGAAATGAAGTGTAAAAGGCCTCTAAGATAGCATAGATGAAAAAAGATAGATACTACATTTTGCAGAACAAATTTAGATAAGCACTGAAGCTTGAATAAAGAGATATTTGCCCAGATGTTTTGCAATGAAATCACATTGATATTATTAGATGATCATTCTCTTTGCAATTTGTGTTTTCTATTTAGTTTGCCATGAAAAAAGCACTCTGTTGTAAAAGCCTTGAAGCAGAGAACCTAAAAATATTAATCACACTAAATGAGAATCAGCGAAGACAACAAACAAAATGTAAGATTAGTTAAACACAACCCAGTAATAAACATCATCACGTTACACGTTCGGAAGTTTTGCTTCCAAGTGGATTAAGTAAATTACGATTTAAATATGAAACAAGGAACAGTTTCTGTGAGGCGTAAAGTCTTTCAAATACATAGAAATAAATGAACTCATTTTTTATTTTTTTCCTCCAGAAATTATGGGATTAGGTAATTAAAACAGTATTTATTATTATTAAACCATTATTACTGTTAAATATGAGCTTTTGATCTTTGAAAGCTCTAAAAAAAAGGTAAAATTTGAGTGTAGTATACCATTACCTCACTTGGGGCGAAATTTATTAAAATCGGTAAAAATCGTCCACGATATCGTGATATTGGTAAAAATCGCCTGGGATTTTTACCGATTTTTGCAAAAACGAGTTTTATACCATCCGATATCGCGATATCGGTAATAATTGGCGATACTTATCGATATTGAGAAATCGAAAAAATCAATTTTAATAAATTTCGCCCTTGGTTGTTTATTTTTAAAAAGATACAGTATAGCAGTTTTTTCTATAAATGTTTAGGGATATATATTTTGCAGCATTCCAACAAAGTTGAGAGAACTCAAGATAATATAGTGAATTTACATGCAGTACAGAGAACCTACTGTAAACACACTGGGATGTCAGATGCATTCTGGACATTACTGCTGTTTTACTAGATACATATTTGTGTCTGCAATAATAGTTTGCTAGCATTCAAATATTATATGGCAAGGCCAAATTGTAAAAGTAATTTAACAGACCAAAACATGTAAAAATGTTTCTTTTGGATTAAGATGGAAACATCTCAGATGTAAAAACAAAAATAAAATATATTTTGTTCTAAATGTAAAATAAAATTTTATTAAAAAAAAAGAACAAAAAACCCCAAGTTCGACTCTTCATGATCCTATAATTAAGCTTTTGATTTATAGGACACTGCATTTAGTCAAAGAACACTCTGATGTTTGAATAGAACTTGGTTTGCTTTGTTTTTATTTGTTTTCTCTTCTTTGGGTCAAAGATCAAATTTGCAGATAGTAACAGTCATACGTTACAAGATTATGAACAAGTCCATTACTTTTCTTTCAGTATCTGAAGTTATTTTTAGTTTTAATCCAGTTATCTGTAATTCCAAAAGAGAAACTGGACTTGAACTTCACCAATGAAGACATGAAGGAATCAAGCAGGTAAGTAGGAAGAATTGACCTGATTATCACAATTATACAAGAAGATTTTTTTTTTATAAAGATTTAAAATAATTTATTATATATTACAGCTAAATTAAATAGTCCTAAATACCGTAAATGAAAATGGCAGTGACAGTGCCTGATTATGAATAAGGCAACCCAGGCTTGTATCTTGGCCCACAGATCCCCTTCATAGTGTACTCTATACAGTGCTGCAGATCTCTCCCATGCAATGTCCCAAACAATGAAGCTGATCCACCCATATAGTGCCCCATACAGTGCAGAAGATATCCCCATATAGTCCAACAGGATCCCCATGTATTGTTTAATACAGTGCAGCACATACAACTCCCCTCCATTTAGTATGCTGCACTTTACTATGTGGCTCCCTTAACTGCAAATGACTTTGGGATTGGTGCATTCTGCCCAAACCCTGAGTGGCTTACAATGAAGCCTATTCACTAATTACCAGCCCTATAAATATGAGGCCACTTCCTCCTGTTCTTGCCCAAG
Organism: Pipa carvalhoi; assembly: GCA_021901965.1. Lineage (NCBI taxonomy): Eukaryota > Metazoa > Chordata > Amphibia > Anura > Pipidae > Pipa > Pipa carvalhoi. Next base: position 11,651 of record JAKJJM010034697.1, read on the forward strand.
CTGGTTTCCTGTTTGTGAGATCTAGCCTAAGCTTTGTTGATCCCTGTGTACCAGAACCTGCTTCATTTCCTGATTTTTATTCCAGCTGCCTGCCTCAAACTTGTGCCTGATTTTAACATATTAACATGTTTATAAGACTGAAAAAGACACAAGTCCATCCAATTCAGCCTATTTTCCTGCAATGTTGATCCAGAGGAAGGCAAAAAACACAGGAGGCAAGAGCCAATTATCCTCATATTAGAGAAAAAATTCCTTCCTGACTCCAATATGGCAATCAGAATAAATTCCCTGGATCAAGATACCACCTTCAGTTATATAGTACCCATAACTTGTAATGTTCTTACACTGAAGGAAAGCATCCAAACCCCTTTTGAACTCTTTAATGGAATTAACCATAACAACTTCTTCAAGCAGAGAGTT
>JAKJJM010034713.1:0-12885 GCA_021901965.1 Pipa carvalhoi
TGTCTTTATTTAAGGTAATAGAGGGACAGGTATTGTTGATGGAGTAAAAGAGATGGCACTGCACACTACACCTGTCAATATATATATATATATATACATACACACATAAATCCATTTAACAGCATTATATATTTTAATATATATTGGTGCTAATTCATCAGCATTAACAGGTTAAAAAAAGTCACCTTTTATAATTATCCCCCCCAAATCCCATGTTCCCTTGTCAAGTATTTCTGAAATGCAGAGTCAGTTAGGAGAAGTGATCCTTGATAATGGTGAAGCATTAACACATTAAAAGTTATGTTTTTAAAAGGGAAAGTGGGGGTTATGGTTGTGACATCTAAAAAGTTATAATTTACAGGAAGTTTCATTCTGATTCCAGTACAACTGTGTATTATATACAGGATAATATACTCCTTTCTGTAATTTATAAGGATATTAGTAGACACAGAGGAGTTCCATGACTAGATGAAAGCACAAAGACCTAGGCCTCTGAGGTGATTCTTAATATCCTTATAAATTATAGAAGGGGGTATATTATCATTTATAATACACATGGCAATTTTGGAAAACAAAATAAAATACATTTTTATACCTTGAAACCTGTTTTAACACTTGATAAGCATTGTTGCTAAAATAGCTTTTCTTATTTTTTTTCTAGATTCAGCTCTTGCTTGTGACATTGTATCAATCAGAATACTTTAGTTTAAAGGGTAAGTAAACCCTGGATATAAAGAGATCCCCATTTACCTATTATCAAGCCAAAAATTTTTTTAAGAAACTCCTGACTCCCCTCTTCTTTCAGCTGAGTTTAAAATCAGCCTGTAACGTCTCACTGCTCCTGAACAAGTTCCTGATGTGGGGAGCTCGAGTGAAAAACCACGCTTCCTCCTCCCCCTTGCTCTGTCTCTGCACTGCCGTCGGACAGCTTTCATATGCTTCTGAGACTGGTAAATACCTCTTTGTATTGGGAAGATTATTCAAGAAACAAAAGAACTACTGAAAAGACAAGATGCATTTCTTTCCTGCTGGGTGTATTTAAATATCTAATTTTCCTAGTAAAGTTTACAAATGTAGTATTCAAAGGTTTGCTTGTTAATTATTTGCATTTTTAAATTTCTATATGATTATTGTTATACATAAATCTCCCTTTTGCGATGCTTTATATTTTTATGAATATGTTGGCATTTCAGGATTACGTTTTGAATGATAAATAATATTTATTTGATAATGCACCAGGATAAATGCAGTGATTTCTGAATGGTGTAGAATAGATTTCTACATAGGGTTTCCATTCAAAATTAATCTTGTTTAAATTTCAATAGTTATTGATTTGAAATGTTACAAAACCGCATTCCAAAAGAACTGTTTATTTTTTTGCAGAATGATATCCAGAAAACGGAAATAATTTAATTTAAAATTCATATATTAATCCTCCTCTAGCAGAAAAGGGATATAGTTGTACCTATCTTAGGTACACCCAGTCCTTATTAGACTGTAAAAAGTGCAGTAGTTCATAACAGTCTGCTGGAACATTGGCTTCTATTAGCTCAATTTGTAATTGATTCATCAAAAAATGCAGATTGGCTGCTATTGATCAGGAATAGTCAACTTCATATATAGAATTTGACTTAAAAAGGTTAACCTACCACTACAATACTTTATTTAACTAATACACTTTTGAATCTTTGCTACTGAGCCCTTCCATAAGCATTTAAACCTGGAGTGGAGATAAGAGATAATTGGTCCCAAATTACATACAATGACAAGGAATTTTGAAACAGTTGTAAACCTGAATCGTGGAAGATGCTTCGGCTATTGATTATCCGGGGTATATCACAGGGTATATTAGTTTGATATCAGGTCAGAGCAAGATAAATGCAGAAAAATTAAAGCAGAACACCATAAACACTTGCACTATGGACGATTTCAAAAGATTTATGCAACTTTGGAAGCCACTTATGTATTTATATCTGCTGGAGATAACGTAATATGGCAGCTTTTAATGAACAAGATGAAAGTGGGGGTGAGCACTCAAAAATAACAAAATAGCTCAAATGTTCAAGTGCAGTTCCCATAGAAACTAATCATTATGTGATGTGTGCGCTTGTAAAGTAAAATTGCCTTTGGCATAGTGCCAGCATCCCACCCTCATACACCAACTATCCTTCTTACAGGCTGGGAAAGCAACACAGTAAAGGTTTTGTCAGTGCACAGTTCTGGATATTTATATAACCAGTTCTTTTACTGCACAGTTGATTAAATGCCTAATAAATTTGGGATACTTACAATTTTGAAGAATTTTGACTGTGCCCTGCAAGTGAATAACTGTAGTTTCTAACTAATAAGAGCTTATTTGTCATCTTCCTGCCCTAGTACTTGTCTGCTTATTGCCAGTGATACAAAACACTTTCCCAGGTGCCTGTTACCAAACATCTACTAGCACTAGCTCCATCTAGAAAACTTAATAAGCTCCCAGTCCTTCTCTGCACCAAAGGTAGGGGCAGGAACTGTCTACTATTTGGCTCAGACAAGATCAACAAAGAAGATCCTCATGATGTTCTAAAGAGGGCAAAGACTACTATTGTATTCTTTTACGGTAGTTGGCTAATTTCCATTATTTGGCCTAAGGTACTCCATTATGATTCTATTGATGCATATGGATTATGGCTATTTAGATGGAGATTCTCCAGAACTGTATTTTAATGACTGTGTTTTTATAAAGCATGGTCTTGTAATCCATTTTGGCAAAGCAATATATTGATGTTGTGTAATTATTAGACTGGACAATACTTTCATTAGTGACTGACATGCACAGCAATCTAAAACTAGTAATACCAAGTAGATATTAATCTACAACATCTTAGGCTAATGAGCCACACAACTGTTCCTTTTTTACAGTGGGTGATATGGTTGTTATAATTGTATGATTTACCACTCATTGCTATAAGAAATTCATATAGCTTGCCATTCCTAGCCTCAAATTAACCTGCATGCTTCACAAGAGATATACAATCATCACGCTTGCTATTGGGGCACCAATTTTAAAGTTTACGGTTAATGATTTTGAATAAAGGGAAGATTAAAACTAGATGGGACAATAATTCCCTAGCCCTTGGAAAATGTCAAATCAAAAGAAATTCTGTTTTTTTTTAAAGAACAGAATCTTGAAAAAAAAAATGGTTCAGATTCTCTTAATCTTTAAACAGGAAGAGCTTTTACAGTCAATATGAAATAAATGAACTATTGTCATAGAGGAAAGGTTTCTGTGTTTCTGTGATATAGATAAGAATTATATTCATTTTTACCTTTAACTATTTAAAAATGTCTTTAATTGAACATAATAAAATATTTCTGCACTCCATGGGGCTTATTCAGGGTGAATAGTCACATAAGGGTCTAAATTCACATTCATTCACCACTGTATTCATCAAACTTTGTGATGTGGCAAATTCGCATCAAATTTGACTGCTTCCGATGGTCACAGACTTATGGAGCTCTTCCCATCCCTTTGTGCACACGTAATTCACCTATTCATCAAAAGTCCCAATCTGTTGCAGTAGTGAATTCAGGAAGCCATACTTTGTTGTATTCACCAGTTTTGCTTTGCCATATTAAAATGGCGAATTAGGGGGCTGATGGCAGGGCTCCTACTGTCCAACTGACTACGCTGCACTATGAAAGAGACAGCACTTGATGCTATTCTCTTCTTTGATATGGGAATACACTGCTAGGGAATTTGTGACTATTGGACAATTGCGACCCAAAGTGACCCAAAGTCACTTCGACAGTGTCACTTTCATGAATTAGCCCCTAAATGTACACTTACCAGCACCAATATTTTGGCACCACTCTCTTGAGGAAGGTGTTCAAATTGTTTAGGTGCATTTTATACGTAACTCTTATCTGATCCCACTTCTACTAGGATTCTATTAGAAGATTTGTGCTTGCCAACAAAATTAAAGCTTTTGGCCTTATTGACTAAAGGATGAATTCACCTCACTACAATTCGAATCGCATTGCCAAAATAGCCGCAAATTCACTTCTCCTTATTGATGAAACTACGGATAGATTTGTTGAACAGGCGAACTGCTACAGATGCAGTCGAATGCGTACTGTGGCATCATGTGATCCCACATGATCACAAGACAGTGAGTGAGACATGGGGACTGGTACATATCACAAGTATGCTAGTAATAAGAAATATTTCATAATATATGTATGTACCTGATAACAGAATGATTTATATTCATATATATTTCTAAAGTATCTGTAGGAATGGGAGTTTCCCAGTTTAGTTTGTATATCTTAAAAAAATTAAACAAATTTAAGGAGGAAATTTATAAACCATCTGTAACTTCATTTTGGTCTTTTCAATTCAATTTGATTAATTTAGAATGAATTTCTTTTCCCTCTGCTCAAATAAATTCACATATATATTAAAAAGCAGGGAAAATAAATTTGATTAGAAAATAATCAAAATCAATTGGGAAAACAGACGAAAATGCATTTCATGATAAATTGCTGCCGCAATAATCCTTATCGCAGTGGTAACTAAAGCGTTTAATGCTATACTTGGCATTGCAGTGATACCTGCTACTATTGTTACAGTGCTAAGCACCCCTAGAGTGGGGATCCACAAGACCCCCATACTTCCCCCACCATTCCATAATCACCCCCCACCTAGTGCTAGGCTAGGTGGGGGGAATGCTAGGCACTGGAAGTGGCTCACTAGGAGCTTCCCTTCTCACTTACCTTTACCCCTCTGTCCCTCTGGGATAGAGGAGCATGTTTAAGTTAAAGAAAACTAATTTTTCCCCTTTCTTCAGCCAATTCGACTTTTTTAAATATCCCCCTAATTGTTGATATACTGTTTGAAGGTTGTCATTTAAAACCCATGTTGTATAACTAACAGCTTGCACTCCCCACTGATTTCATGCAGAGTCTCCAACTGTTTCTCCTCTCTGTTAGGAACCTTACAATACATATTGCACACTAGAAGAATTATCTTTTAGTAATTATATTTAAGTATTAAAGTATTTGATCAGTATAAGCAAGCGTTTGATCTGTCTTTTAAAGCAAACCACTTGAAATATACTGACAGATGTTTGTTATGTGCCAGCATGATGTTGGATAAAGACAAAGTCTAAAGAAGAGTCACTGAAAATTGCTTTATAACACTTTCATATATTTGTTGGTTTGGTAATTTCTTTTGTCAGATAGATGTTAATGTATTTGTCTTTGAGTCCAAAACACTAGTTAAAATCTTCCATATTTAAGTGAGGTATGTAGTTTTGCTAACATTTATATTTAAAAATGACAAAAGGTTTTAATGATTAAAACAATGGTTATTTATGGCACAATAGACTCAAAGCAGCAGCCGCTGGGGAGACTCATCTCTCCCCAGTGCTTCCTGGTTGGCCTTACACAATCAGGAGCCGCTGATGTCACGGAGACGTCAGCGGCAGTAAACTCAATTGGCTGAGTTCATCCAATTGAATTGGCCGCCACTGACATCATCTGTGAGGAGATTGTCAGGAGACCTGAGCCTTGATTTCAGGTTAAGTGAACAGTTGGGTAAATAAATATACATACAAGTTATAATGATTATGAGAATGATTGTGAGGAGGCTGCAAGAGGTCAAGTGAATCAATGACAGTGGACAGAATAGAGTTCTAAGAAGATTCCAGTTTCAGGATCAGAGGAGAACATGTGTGTGTAGAGGTTGTAAAAAAGAAGAAGAGCCTGTGGGTTGAGGGTGCACATACTGCAAATAAAGAGTAACTTCCTCAGTGTATAAAAGGTGAAAGAGAAGAATTTGTGATTGAACAGTTTAATGGGTAATCATCTGAGGCAGGGAATGGATCAATATTAAAAGTAGAAAAAGAGGAACATTTTTAGTAAAGATGAAGTCTATAAAATGTATATCCTTTTGGGTGATAGAGATGGTTCACTGTTGCAGGATAAACTAGGAAGCTAAATGGAGCAATATAGCAGCTGATGTCCCCAAAAATAAGAGCAGGGCTATCATTAGACAGAAAAAAAACCTACCCAGGATACAAAGTCAGAAAGAAATGCAGATTAGGAAGAGATAGAAAAGTTAGCATGGCCCACAAAGGGAAAAGGAGGTAAAAACAGGCAGGGATAAGGATGTGTTTGAAGTAACACCAGGAGAGGTCCACCATGACCCATGGGGTGTTGCTGTGTGAAAATGAGGTGAAAAACCTCCATGAATCAACAATGCTTCCACAGCATAGTCATGAGGGGAGAGGTCTCTGTTAAAGGTATGAGTTGAAGCAAGCTGGAGCAGAGAAGATTATGAATTAAAGTTGACTTGTTAATCAATGTGTGTGTATTGGGGTAAGAGCAGAAAAAGGAATGGAAGAAAAGAGTAAACATGAAAAAGGTTAGATTGGGCTGTTTGTAAAGAGCAGAGAAAGGCAATGTGGAAGGAGTCAGGATTGGTCCCCTGCAGCAATACTTCTTAACCTTATTTAGGTACCTACAAGTAATTAGACTAATTAAAAGAAAAAATATGTTCCTACAGACCCATAAAATTCTGTAAAGGGGAATCAATCACCTTTACAGAGAAATGTAAACAGATAGTTCAATAGCTCTCTTTATACACTATCCATATGTAACAAAAGACCTTTTTGATGATATATTGTACATTCTGTAGGTATTGTTGAAACTTTGTAAAGACAGAATAATAAGTCAGCTGCTTTGTGGATAAAGAAAAAGAAATATAACCTTCTGGAAGCAAACAAGAACAAGGTCAGTAACTGAATGAAAATATACACATATTTACAGATGAACCGTGGGCTAAAACCCAAGAGAAGAATTTTTAACTATTACAGAGTGAGATTCAGTACAGTCTGTATCACTGGAAGTGAACTTTTATACAATATTTAACAGAATCTTAATAGAGTCCTAGTCCAGGTTCACAATATCTGTGTCTCTTTTTCTGATCCATTATAAGTGGGTTTATTTTATCTATATGTAGTCTACATTTGGTATATATTACTCCCAATGTTTCTTAACACAAAACTCTATACCCAATGAGTGCAGTGCATAGAGCTCACTGCAAATAACACATGTAGGGATCTGATGACTGAAGCCAGCTCCATCTGTAGTTCTGTTTAAAGGGTTTGATTTAATACATACAGTAAGTGAGTAACAGAAAAGTAAGAGAGCAACTTTTAACTTATCTGACTAAATATGGCAGAGTTGCTTTCTTCCTTAATCTCTACAGGCTATAAGGCACCAGAGTTAAACCGAATGCCAGATTGCAATAACAACACGTTTGTCGCACTGTGATCTTGATACCTCCAGAGACTGAGATCCCAAGTGCTGGAATACATATTCCAACACCTGTTTCATTCTAAGTTGTCTGATCACATTAATGTCTACCCACTGAAGCATGCTGAAGCAGTACAGTGGAAAAGTGTTACCTGCTGAAAATAAAATTACCTCTTGGCTGTTTTATTATTTAACTCTTAGCTTGGTTAAGGAAGAATGAGGACATAAACAGATAATTCCATCTATATACAGCTTGTTCTGAATAGGGTTATGATTTGTGATGTACCCATGATTCGAGGATATTATGAACAATGGCAAATATGAAAATCTTCTGAAAAAAATATAAAAATAAACTCTATTTATTGTTAATATATATATATATATATATATATATATATATATATATATATTGAAACAGATATATCACCATTAAATTCATCGTTCATAGAACTCTCATAAACATAATATCCACCAAGTTGTAGTTCTAAGTTAAATTAATGATTTTTACAGTGTATTTCTCCTTTTTTACTTAGATCTTTTGTGCAATTTCATTATTTTATTACTGTATTTCTTCAGCCTAATGGTTTATTTCCTCAGGCAATCAATTATACTGACTGTTACAGACAGAAATATGAGTCACAGACTGGAATTCAGATGAGCTTTCTAAAATAGTCTGTTAGGCGGACTACATGCTTAATTTTGTTCTATCAATCAGGGTCAAAGGAATTTAACCACCACAACTTTAGCAAGTGAAGTGCTCCCTAATGCAATGCTTCCAACAAATCACAGTGCTTCCAAATGCAGTGCTCCCAACAACTGCAGTGCTCCCAACAACTGCAGTGCTCCCTTTACATTTACATTAAATACAGATTTTTATCCTGTCCCTGTCTGGCTACTTTTCATTGTTTTCAAAGTCCACTAATAGCAGTTAAACAGTGGGACCAAAGAAGAGACTATTTGCAATCAATGTGTTTTTATGTCAGTCATTACATTATGACTGTAATTTATCAGATTGTATTATAAACTTTTATACATGATATAGAGTAGATGGATTGCACACAAATAGTGGATTTCATTTTAAACACAGTTTTATAAACAATGGTTTTAAAGGATATAGAAGGTCAGAAAAATGTTTTATTTCATTATATATGCCAAAACAAACAAGAGTTCCACCCAGCATGCAGTTTTTTTAAAACAGTTTAAGATTGCTGTATTGTTGCAAACCACTATGTGAAATAAAAGCAAGAATTTTGCTTATAGCCTGTAGACTGCAAAACTTGCTCCTGATTTTATGCATTTAAGCAAGGTTAAAATAGCATTAACAATGCATTCTGGACTTTCTTTTATTTCACATCCTTTTGATGGGCTTTTGGACTCTATAAAAAACAAATATACTGGAGGAACAATTTAGAGTTAGGCTAAAAACAGACAAGCATACTTCCAAAACAACACCTTGCAGTTTTTCAATTATTTGTATTTTGGAAGTTTCTAGAAGCCCTTGCCTGATTATTGTAGTGCCTCCACAGCTGCCCTCTTCCATAGCTCTAGTGTCTCCAGTGCAACCCACTTCATCCACTCCAGTGCCTTTGTTGTAACCTCCATCAGGAATGTAGGGCTTGTCACTTCAGAGATTGGTCCTGTCATGGTGACTCCAGCAATCCACAGGTTGATTGACAAAATTTAAAAAGGGAAAAATAATAGGGAGAAAGGTGACTGGGATCACAGCTAACATGGGCATAGGCGGTGATGATTTTACCAGTTCATGTGTGCCAAAGTCCTCACACCAGGGTGTAGGCTCAAAAAGGAATACACAGACACAGTGGGTTTATATAACTGGAACTATAACTTTACTTCATGTGTAAACTGCAACGCTAGTAATACTCTCTCTGAATATTGTCTAAATAACAGTCCCAAAACATGCAAAATGATTTATCCACTATTATCAGGATTCTCTCCTCCCAGCTCTGAGAGTATGTGCGTGACAGATCACTGTGTCTGTCCTTTATTTTTATAGGTTTTATTATTTTCCTGTATGTGTTACACTCAGTGTCTACATGATCCTCTTTTCCCAAGAATAGGTTCCTAATTACCGAACAGCTTCCACTCTCTTGTCTGGAGCAGCCACCACAAATGAGGAATACTTGGAGCAGAATTTACAGGCTCCACATGGCCAAGCACCTCAGAGAAGTGCAGAGCTCTCTTCCTCACATCGTCTCTCCTCAACCACAAGTCCCACACTCCCTTAGCTCAGGAAGTCCATCCCATTTACCCAGACTGCCTCTCCTGCAGCCAATAATTAGTAAGAGCTATTGACAATGGCCAGTAGATGGCAGTATAAGCTTAGGAAACGCTATAACTCTCAAAGCAAGGTATCAGAGATCACATAAGGCGAAATTTATTATTGTTGGAAGGACCGCTATCGGTCTTTCCAAGATTACCGTGCAAGATCTCGGGTTGATCCCGCGAGATTCTCGCGCGAGTTGTTTGATCGAGTTTTTAGATCGAGTTTTTCTATGGAAAGGTAGCCATAGGTAGTATGACTTCCTTTCCATCAAAAAACTCAATAAAAAAACTCAATCAAACAACTGGCGCGAGAATCTCGCTGCATCATCCCGAGATCTCGCGCGAGAATCTCGGAAAGACCGATAGCGATCTTTCTGTCAATAGTAAATTTCGCCCCATAATATCAAATATTTCAGAGAAAAACATATTAAATCATGAACACTTTAGTAGTGACTACTCTGAGTCACTACACCTTCAGTGCAGATCTTTTCATTAGCTCCAGTTCCTCTGGGTTAGCTCACTGTCTCAGCTTCAGTGCCTCTTGTTCTACTGTTCCCCACAATTTTAGTCTTAGCTTCAACAATATCAGTGCCTTTTACTCTAGTGCATCCTGCATCCCAGCTGTCTACAGCTTCCATTCCCCTGGTAGCTACATTGCTTCCTGTGTCAGCAGCTCAGCTTGATTCTGCTCCAGTGCCTTTAGCTCCAGCACTTCCAGTGTCTCTGGTCCCACCAGCCTTAGTGACACCTGCTACATTTTTCTTGCCCCATCAGCTTCTAATTCCTGCCTGCTATATTCTATTGCCCTCAGCTGACACCCAGTTGTTATCTACTCCATTATGCTGGCCTCAGCTTTCATGCAACCAGTTCCATGTCAGCCAGCTTCCAATTTGTTGGATTTTGTGCCTATTGCCCAGGAACATGTGCCAGAGACCAAAGCAGGTGCACTGTCCAGCAACTGTAAATTCTGTTGGGTGCTTTGCTGCTAACTACCCTATAGATCTAACAACCCTCAGCATTCAGTGGTACCAGCTTTATCCAGTTACACATACCCAGTTCCATGTTTATTTAAATGTGCATAGAAGATCCCATAAAAATAGGACATTTTCTTCAGGGTTTGGTGTTACCTTTAACCAAGCAACACCTTCATTATAAAAGTTGCATTAATTAGTGGCTATGGCGCGTAGAGTCCCCAAAGGTAAAAGTAACACTTGAGAAATAAATACATGTATTAAATAAATCTTGACATCATACATAACCAATTAAATGCTATGCATATTACCAGAGCAGATAATAAAAATTCAAACAAGAATGTTTAATATGGGAATGATACAGTTTGCTGTATTTATTCTATATAAAATTTCTAATAATTCTAAGAAACCAGCTGGGAGGTAAATAAGATTCCTTTAAGTTCTTCATTACTGAATACCTAAACTACTTATATGAATGCCTACACTTAAGCTGTGATATAAGCCTCTATCTTACATGGAATACTGTACAGCGCAACTGAAAATTTATAAACTCAATAAAACACAGTGCATTTGTCTTCAGTGTTTTCCAGCAACACTGCTCTTTATACAGCTTAACATTATTTACTTTAGTGATATTCTATACATTATTAAACAGACCCCACCCAGTCACATTGTTTTCTATGAATTAGAAAGATGACTACTGTGATATTATATGATACTTTATTTGGACTAACAGTTTATTGTTTAAGAAAAGCTTTTGAGAGAAATTTCCTTTGTATCAGGTCTATTCAGTTAGGCTAATATGGCTTTAACCATTTTTATTGTTTTCTGTGGTGCTTTATATAAATCATACATTGATTGTGTGTCCTAAAGCCCAATTTTTAAAGCTAAATAGCTAAATATCTCAGTTTCTATACACAATTTTGGGTCTTAATGTCTAACGACCTAATAGTCGCATATAGCTCTGAATTCGTATTTGATCGCCACTTCCCCATGTTCGCTTATTGAGCAAACTCTGCAATGTGTTGAATACACAACCAATTCGGGTTACTACGATAGCCGCGATCTTATGGAGAACTTTGCATCACTTTATGTGTGCATGCACATTTACTTCTACTGTTGACTAAGCCACAGAGTGTGTTGAAGGAGCGAATGCGACTAGGTGTACTGCTCCGAATTCACCCATTTGACTTTGCCACAGCAGAGTGGCAAACTAGGGGGTTGGTGCCAGGGCTCTGGTGTTGCGTCACTATTCTTCAAAAGTGACAATGGCGACTGTGACTAAATTAGTCTACTACTAAAGAGACAAGGTAACATAGAAACAGATGTATTATTCACTTATATACATTTAGTGGGATATAGTCAGGATGACATCAATGCACTTCACTAGGGGAATTCACATCAATTCGCATGACTTCACATCATACCTCTATTTGACTGACTTTGCCACACTACACATGCAACTATATCCGTAGCAGTCCGCCTGTTCGACAAATCTATATGCTTCTTCATCAATAAGGAGAAGTGAACACGTGACTATTTTGGCAATGCAATTCGAATTGTAGCAAAGTGAATTTGACAGGTGAATTCATCCTTTAGTCAATGAGGCCCTTAGAGTTCTTGAGAGCACAAATTTAGGGCCTCATTGATTAAAGGCTGAATAGTCACGTACAGCTCTAAATTCGCATCTATTCACCACTTCCCCATGTTTGCTTATTGAGCAAACTCTGTGATGTGACAAATATGTCCCCAATTTGGGATAATATGATAGTCAAGATCTTACGGAGCACTTCACATCACTTTGCATGTATGTCCGCAGGTACTTCTGTTATTGACTAAGCAGCGGAGTGTGTAGAAGGAGTGACTGTGACTAGGTGTACTGCTCCGAATTCACCTGTTTGACTTTGCCACTTTAGACTGGAGAATTGGGGGGCTGAGGTAAAGGGGGTGCCAGCCAGCTTCTCCCCCTCCTCTGGTGCCCCACAGAAGCTGAAGAAAAGAGTACTCACCTTCCTCCAGCGTTCCAGCGATGCCCCTCCTCTCAGTGCTTCTCTCCACATGGAAGTAAGTTGAGCACGACGGCTTTCCTCGGGCACCTTCAGGTCTTGTTGGCTCTATTCGCAGTGTATTCTGCAACTGCCAACAAGACCCAAAGGCGCTAAGGAGAGCTGTCGTGCTCGACTTACTTCAGTGTGGAGAGAAGCCCTGAGAGGAGGCACATTGCTGGAATGCTGGAGTAAGGTCAGAAGGCAGGGCAGGGATGGCAGGAGGGCAGGCAGGGGAGGGATGGTAGTAGGGCAGGCAGGGGAAGGATGGCAGGAGGGCAGGCAAG
>JAKJJM010034752.1:0-16782 GCA_021901965.1 Pipa carvalhoi
GCTCTAAAGTAACAATGTATACATCTCAAAGGCATGTATGTAACAATATGAATGTAGCATCGGTGGTGATCAAGGTAAGATCCAGTCACAGCAGAGTCAGATAAAAACATACATGCCTGAAATCAGAACTCCAAAAGGAATAGGTCACACGTTGTTAATAGAACACCAGGGTAAATAGGCAGGCTGGGATGTGGTACAAGAGAAGGGTGGAACGCGTTTCGCTCCACTCAACTGGAGTTTTCTCAACCCCGTGTAACAAAATACCATGTTTGCCCGTTCTTATATGGGTTCGTTGTGAGGCCGCGTCATCAGTCACCTTGCCGCATGACACGCTAATCACGTGTCATGCTGCGTATCGGCTTAGCCGGAATGGCCTTATTAGATCTCCATTCTGCAGGGAGGGAAGCGGCTGAGTAGACTTCTTGCGATCCATTCAAGGAGCCAGAACATTGTAAGCGCTTCCTTAGTAAAGAAATGGGCAACGTCCATGGGCATTTAAAGTGCAATAAATGAATAAATAATAAAAACCTAAATGTACACAGAAAAATAAATACACAGAAAATAGATTCTATCACAAAGTTGAATCTCTGTTGGAACACCCAAATTGAAGAAAAAAGTATCTAGAGTGCCTAAAGTGCAAGATTATACATAGCCTATACTATACATCAAATCAATAAATATACTTGAATGAATAAATATACAATAAATAAGCTGCCTTAGGGTGGGAGGTGCCCTGTGATAACACAGAACTGTTACTCCATTACACCCTTATAATGTTGCAGCTGCTCTCCTCCATGGCTATCAGCTCCAGATGGCTACAACTTTTTTTTTCTGGTGGTTACAGCAGCATCCCCTCATAAATGGCATCCTTGGATATTGCCATGCTGTACTGGCTGTATCCTCTAAAGACTGACCAACAAGGAGGTACATACCATGTAGGAAGGAAAGGCATAGCAGATTTTGTACTGGGGTCCATACTGGTGTAGGTACACCATTGCTGAGTGGGGCACACATGTAGCACCAATAGTTGCATGACTGATCAATAGGAAGTCAGCAGCCAATGGAACTGTCTAAGGGAACACTCCACCCTTAGAATCCAATCTTGAATAAAGCAGTGGACATCCAAAAACTTCAAAAGTGAAAAAAAATGTTTTAATGTGCTATCTCACATAAAGCCAGAGTAATCCAAAACAACGTTTTGGGGGGAATGAACCTCCCTTCATCAGGTTAGGTTCATGCTAACCTGATGAAGGGAGGTTCATTTCCCCCGAAATGTTGGTTTGGATTACTCTGGATTTATGTGAGATGACATTAAATTTTTTTTTTTCAATTTTGGAGTTTTTTGATGTCCACTACTTTATTCAAGATTGGTCAATAGAAAGGTAAGATTATTCTTTAAAAGAGGAGCTGAAGTCATAGGCAGGCTGACATAGTAAATTTAGCCAGCCTGTGCTTAGATTAAACAAATCTTTGGTAAACTAAATGGGTTACCCTTTTGTTGCCAGAGAGCAAGAGGATTGCTTCCTCTCCCTCTGACCTGGGGCTGCTGTTTATGCCAAGCTGATAGGCGTGGCACAACTTACGCAAACACAATCAGAGGCTGTGCCATAGACATGGCAGGTACACCAGGTTGGAGCAATCTAAAACCCCTACCCTACTCCAAATTCCTTACATCCACAATTCTAAGACATTGGAGGATTCTGCAGAACGACCAGAAATGTGATCGTCTATTTAAAAACCATCCGTTGTTTATCTATAAGAAAGCCAAATCTATTGGCAATAAATTAGCAAGATCAGAATGGGTTGAAAAAGTACAGAAGGTCCCACTAACTAAAACTGGCACTTTTCCATGCCTCAGCTTCAACAATTGTATTGGGATAATTTCAGGCACTAATTGCCTACATCTCACTCAAGGCACAACTATTCCTTAAAAAGTTTTGCCACCTGCCTATATACGGGGTTGTCTAATGTTTAAAGTGCACGTGTGGGTTACTGTATGTGGGCCAAACTATGCTGCAATGCCGTATACGCTTAAATGAGCATAAGAGTGCCATACGTTGTTATAAACTTTGACGCAGTTTCTGTCATTGCATGTACCCTGTGGTGTGCTGTCAATATGCTTTTTGCTGGTGTGTACTCGTACACTCTCAGTGACAATAAATTGAATCTAATCTAATCTAAACAAAGATACAGAGAAAAATATGCATTTACTAAAAAGGAAACTATTGACACAGCATTTTTTGGAAAATAAATACAATATTGCCCAATTACCATGGCAAATTCTAGAAATGGTTAAGGATTTTGGTTTTAAAAATATAGTTAATGTTTTGTTAAAAAGAGAGGCCTACTGGATATGGAAACTAGATACACTTACCCTTAAAGGCCTTAATGAATCTTTATTTTAAAACTGTTTCCTTTACCTATAATCTGACATGTGTTCTCTCTGCTTTAATTACAGATAAATGTACCTGTTGAAAGTACCCTGAATCTTCTGTTATACAGTAAGAGGTAACGTTTTCAACTGGTACATTGCAAACAGTAGCTACTAAGTATGTATTTTGTTTCTCCCTTTTTAGTCTTTTTGCAGTCTGACCTTTATTGTATTTTTCTCTTTACAAATGTATGTATATCACCTTGCAACTACATAATTAAATATTTACGTACATATGTCCTATATGGACTCACCAGGGATTGTCTGTTTACTGTTGATTCACCTAAGATAGACTTTAAAAAGGTTTTTTTTCTAGAATCATATGGACTTTAATCTGGAGTTAAAAAAATTTCTTCTATATAATATAGACTTTAACCTGGGATCAAACTTCACTGCAAATGCCATATGGACTTTAATTTGGTACTGAATAATGTATGGTAACACTAATTTGATGGGAAGAACCTGTATACCCTCCCCTTTAAATATTCCTCACTTTATACATGCTCTAACCTGATGAAGGGAGGCAGCTGCCCCCCGAAACGTTATCTCATACTGCTTAATTCTGATCAATATAAAAGTTTGGTTAAATATCAATTTTTCTGTGTGTGTTTGCAGCCTTCATTTTTTTTCTTTTTGTATGTATGTATGTATAATTTTATTTATAAAGCACCACAAATGTAAGCAGCGCTGTACAATTCTGCAATACAAACATAAGACACACATGGGAAACATGCATTAAACAATACAAGTGAGTAAATTACAAGCATAAAAACACTTTGGACAAAATTTACTAAAATATTTTGTAAAGGTGGAAGGGTGAATTATGCACCATTTTGGCAAAAATGGTTAAATGTACAGTATTTACAAAAGCCAATACTGCACATTAGAGAAAACTAAATAGTATAAATAGTAAATAATATAAATATACTGTAAATAAATTGTGTACCCTCCAATTTGGTATGGTGCATTAAAATTTTAATTAAACAGTTTAAAATACCTGTATATTCAGCCTACTATTTATAGTCTATATATCCTCTGTATAATTACAATATAGTAGCCACCTTTACACTCTCCCCTGCAAGAATGGTGACAATCCAGGTTTATAATAGCTACTCTGTGGACTAAATAGTCTAGCATCAGGAAGTAACATAGCAATCACAGAAACACATGTATAAAGCAGCATATCAACTTCTGTGTTGTACACATATATCATAAGATATAAGATCACTCAGAATCAAATTAGATATCATAACATTATAATTTAGCATTGCAGAAGGTCATTATTCATAATATATTACAAAGTGTTGGGTGAACTGGGACATCTAAATGGTCATAAGGGAAGATGTGGAGATTTCCTCTATCTTTCATTCCTCCTTCTTTGATTGGAAATGCTCTGACTCTGAGGTGGTGGAGGATTATTAGCAGTTTCAACAAGTGGTTGTAGATTTTACACAAAAGATGGGAAAAAATAGCACTGAAAAAGTTCAGAAAAAGGAAATGAGTGTGTTACTTTTGAGGAGAAGCATCACTTTTGATGTGAAGATGAAGCACAAGACTTTTAGAAGATACTCTCACAGGTGGAGAGTAAGAAGGTCAGGAACAGACTTTATAGGGGACACCTGCATCATAATTATTCTCTTTGTTTCCCTTCTTCTGAAAAACAAGCAACAACTTTTTTTGGTCCTCTTATTTATTAGACAGGGATTTTTGGATGTTGATGGAGTACATGGAATAGCCCGTCTATCTATAAATCAGTTTGTGCACTGTAAAAAGCCATGGGTTGAGACTTATGTTGTCCCTGGTGGTTTCAGAATGGATTTGATTATTGTATACCTTCCCATGAGGATAATCTAAAAAAAAAACCCTAAAGTTTGTCAGTACGCATCAATTGCAAATTACTTCTTCTCCACCTATAATGGAAATGTGGACCCTGCATTTAATTGTACAGTTGTAGAGATTTCACCACCAGTTAAAGGGAATTACAATATTCTCATGTCATTTCTTGGAAGTCAGAATATTTTAACTACATAAGCCTTATATTAGCCCAATACATAAGTAATACACTGTTAAAATTCTTTGGAGCCATAGCAGTAACTTTCTAAGTAACTGAAGTACAAAGTCGGACTTTAGTAAAGTGCCTACCATAAAGGCCATACTAAATCAAAATTAACATCAGTTCTGTTAAAATTGGATGTGCCACCAAAATCTTACTATATGTAGGTACATGTCATAGTTTATACCTATAGTCTGTCATATTATTTTAAACAATATATTCTAACAACACAAAGAAGGCAGGTTAATTACTTGATAGTGGACAAATGCCTTTGGGCAAAAGATTTGTATTTTATATTTTATGTCTATGTTGCAGTACTGTGGGATAAATAAACAGAACAAGGTGGAAGTTGCAGGTCAATTCAAAAGAGATATTGAAAATGATCCATGGGTCCTTTTTCATTTATTATTGCTATGTAAATGTTGAAAGTGGTTTACATTTTCTTTTTATTAGGTGTTTCAACTATTGACTTCTGTTTGAGATAAAAATCAATGATAATTTCTGCAGGTGGTCTCTAAAAGCCCTCAAAATTTCATTATGTAGTATACAGAATTAGGTGTGCCTATAAATGAGGTTTATATATTTTGCACATTTTATACAGTCTTGGAGCTTTAATGCAGGGATTAAAACTGAAGACTTTTAGTTAGGGCTCATGAATGACATGAATAAACCTGAATGAAAAACAATAAACACCTATCTTCCTTTTGCAGATTAGCTAACTTTTTGAACCCTGACTACTTGGGTGGGCAGTTAAGCTGTAGCACCTTGTCACTCTTTTCTTAAACATGGGGAAATACTTTGTTCATTGTCAGTGACACCTACTCTTTCAGAGGCTGAGGACTGCAGGGAACCCTACTCTGCTTTTTATCAGCAAATTTGGTGTGATTCAGTCCTGTTATGTAGCACCTGTGCTCAATAGAAAGGGCTATCATTATTTCTTTTCTCAATTTTTAGTGGAAAATATTTTTAAAAAAGGAAGTAAGTAAACTATTTAGCAGCGAAGAGATTTTGGCTTCTTTCACAATTCTGTTTTTGCTGAGATTCAGTCAAAATGAAACCTTAGGGCCAACTGACCCCATGCAATCACAATACATTATTCTCTATGATACTTGCAATTAAACATTCATTAGCAAATCAATTTGAGTGTATCCAGCAAATCTGTAGCGTGCTGCAACTTTGATGCTATCCTACTAACTGACATTAAAGGACACATTTACTAAGACCAATTTGACTATTTTGATCGATTTCACCCCCTTTCACTGTCAAGTTTTGTTTCCCAAAACTTTTTGATTTACCTGATTTACAAAGGATCAATAAAAATATTTCCCTATCACAATAAATCTTTATGGATAAATATCGATCTGTTGACAGGGAGAAACTTTGCAATACTTTTCTATGATGGTTCCTTCCATTACACATCGATATTGATGTCTGTTTTTGATGGAAAAATATTTTGGACTTAGGCTAAATGACAGGACCAACTCCATAGGGAATAATGGATTTTCACCAGCTTGAGGGTGGAGAATTGTTTTAGTGGATAAAATTGTTTTTTAACAGTTCAGAAAATAGGAGGAAACAGCGATATTGTTAAATATAGGCTGTTTCTCCTAAGGGGCATATTTACTAAGACCAATTCGACCATGTAGACAGATTTCACCCCATTTCACTGTCAATTTTTGTTTCCCTGTATTTTTGATTTTCCTGATTTACAAATCGCTAAAAATGATCGCTAAAAAGGTTTCCCAATTCTAAATAAATCGATAAATTTCGATCTGTTAGCAGGGACACTATTTGCAAATCTTTTCTATGAGGGTTTGTTCCTTTACAGATCGATATTGAGGGTGTTATAGGGTGTTTTGAGGGTGGATTTTTGGTAGAAAGATGTGGGGTTTGGGGTAGGGAGCTGGAGAACTTGAGGGTTTTCTGGTGACCTGGTGTTTGCTTTGAAACCCAGCAATGCAGTCAGACGTAAAATGGTACTGTGAAAGAAGCCATAGCATGACATTACCAGGGGACTGCAATATTTTTCTTTGTTCAAGACAAATTATCAGATTATTAATTCAATATTATATATATACTGTACTTGGTTTGGAGCAATCCAATTTGTGAATTTTTAATACCACCTTAGTGCAAAAAAATTTGCAATTCTTCAGATGGAAGGAAGATTTTAGAGGCGAGTTGGATTATTACCTGTACATTGGGTGCAGTGCTGCTGGTAAACTGTCTCATTGTCAAACCTTATTTTCCCTTTTTGTTTATTCTACTGTGCAGCTCACAGGCTCCTTAAGTCTTCTTTATACTTTGATTATTGTTTTATGAATTTTACTACCAATGCATTTACAAAAGAGATTTAGGACGAAATTTATTAAGCCCGAAAAGACTCGAATACTCGGATTCAAATCTTTTTGGGCTTAATCTCGCAAGATCATCCCGCGGGGATTTTGCTTTCATTATTCTGCAATCGGGTCTTTTGACCGAAAGGTAGCCATAACTTCTATGGCTACTAAACTTTCTGTCGAAAGACACGATTGCGGAATAGGGAAATCGAAATTCCTGCGGGATGATCTCGTGAGATCATCTCCCGTGAGAATCTCGGAAAGACCGATAGTGGTCTTTCCAAGATTAATAAATTTCGCCCTTAGTTGAATCTTCTACAATGTTATTAAAGGAGAACTAAAGGCTCAGTTCCATCCAGGGGTGATTCTTAAGGGGGAAGGGGGAGATAATCACCATTGGGTTCTTTATGCTCCATCGCTGCCTTATGTTCTCACTAGCTATCTGATTTCTTCTGCTATTGACAGGCGCTGCCATCCTCTTCACTTCCTGTTCTTGTGTGTTTTGGGAAAAGAGAAAGCACAGTAGCAGTTTTATACTATTCAGGTGACATGGACCTTTCAGATTTAGCTTGTAATTTGGGGTTCACATGTTAATATTTGAAAATATCTTTTTTTTTAAGCTGAATTTTTATAATTTTTTTTCAGGAAACCATTCGAAACCAGTGAATTTCACTTGGGGTTTACAAACACTAATCTATGTCCACAATAACAAGCCTGGCATGCCGAGATAGCTGGATGTGTGTACTTTTAGAGAATGTATACCTTGTTGGGGCTATTTAAAATTACCCTCGCACACTTGCTTCACTTTAGGGTGTTTGGTAACCATACCTTTACAATCACCTACTCAAACTTAGTATTATTCTGCTCAGGAGACATTGTTTTTTTTTTTCAGATTTAGCTTGGCTTTGATAGTTCACATATTGGTATTTGAAAAAATATTGTTTTGACATTGCATTTTTATCATTTTTTTTAGCATAAAGTGCTCTTTTTAATTGGGAGTGTGTTCTGGGTAGGAAAGGATTTTCACCAATAGATGTGTGGTAACACTGCAGTTGGATGGAGCAGGCTTTTTGCAAACAATATTTAATTATCTATAAAAATCTTTTCATAGAAAAGCAATAATTAAAAAAAATACATTTTATTAACATATGTGACCCAAAAAATAATAAAAAAGATTACAAACAAGACATTGCATGATAAAGTCCAAATTCTGCTGAAAAAAACTCAATACATATATATATATAATTTTGCTTTTACCCACACAAATCATAGATAAACAAATACAGTACATCATATTTAAAAACTGCTCTGAAAAAATGTTGAGAAAACAATATACCTGACTAGCTGACACTCAAAAGAACAGTAACAACAAAAAATGAAAATGCCTCATACTCATTTAAAGTTACTATATAGTCAATCTGTGCTTTCACACAGTCAATCTGTGCTTTCTAAATTGTGTTTATAAAATATGATATTTAGCTATTTAAAAATTGGGCTTTAGGGCACACTTTCTGAATATACACTAAAGCAGGGGTCCCCAACCACCAGTGCGTGGACCACTGCCAGTCCATGGGCCCCTTGACACTGGGCCGCATTGTGGGCATGCTTACACAGGAAGTGCATCACCATCATGCATTGCCTCACCCCCTTCACCTTCCCGTTCCATTAAACTTTTGCTGGGAGGGGGAACTGGTCCCCAATCCAGCAAAGATTAGGGACCGCTGTACTAAAGCACTATAAAAAAACAGTGGGACTGTGTGAGATCTGTTTAACAACATGACTGATATCAGTAAAGATAAGAACAGACAGAAAGCAATTAAATTCATGAATTAAATGTCAAAGAACATTTATACCAATGCTATATTAAAATAATTGCCATACCACTCCTAATAGGATTTTTTTTTTCTGGTTCCTCTTAATTAGCTTCTTCATCAAAATGTACCCCCGCTGCAGTTTTTCTAAATGGCTCTGTGCAAAACCTATTGATATTTTTGCTGTAGTTTAGATTCTTATTCTAAATAGCAATCACATTTGCTGTTCTGGAAATTCCAAATTTAAATCTGCTTATTTTCTAACCATTCCCACAAGAATAGACTCCCGATTAGAATAATCGGAGGAAAGGGGTAAAGTTGATCTTAATAATGGTTTACAGTTGCTGTTAGTTATGGTTCAGCAGCTCTCTTTCCATTGCTTCCTTTTCTAACCAAGTTTCCTTCTAATTTTGATTATTGCACAACAAAAAAAGAGCTCTAAGGGTGAATAACAAGGAGGGGAAATTATGACTTCAGGTGACCCCTAAGTGTTTGGCATTGAACCATGCTTTGGTATTTCCTTTTTCCTTTAAATTTGTTGACTATAAGGAATAATGTTATGTTAAAATACTTTTTGTAAAATGGAATTTCCTTACACATAATGAGTAGAAATTGATGTAATTTGGATAGACAAATATGTTTTTAAATGTTATTATGCCATGTAATATAAAATGATATTACATATAAGACAGCAAATATGTTTTTTTCACTGCATTGAATTAAATGACTAGAATGTAACTAATGGGCCACTAACATCAGAAAAAGAAAATTACCATTTGGATTGGCATGACAGGTATTGTTATGCAGTAATTGTAAAACAAAAGTAGTTTTTGAAGTTGTTTTTTTCATAGCTGGTTGCAGTCATTTTTTGTATAAACTGGGCTTTTTGAGACACTTTGCCAATATGTATTTGTATTATCTAAAATTTCATGGAAGGCAATGTTAACTTAACAAACAACCATGTATGTAACCATGAATGTGGAGGAAACCAAATCATTACAAATTACACATTTAAACAACATTTTCACAAGTATTGTGTAAGAATAAGTGACATTTAAAGGCACTACTTAACTGTACATTCAGGTAAATGGCAACAGAATATCAATTCAATCTAAACATATCTTTTTGAAAGCCACAATGAATACAGCTTTAAGGAATTTTGTAAGGTCAGTACATGAAAATACCTAAAATGCTTTTATAGTTACTATTTAATAAATCTGTGCTGCCAGAAATTCTAAAGAGTGTCTAGAAAATAAGATATTTAGCTAATTAACTGTAACAATTGGACTTTTAGGGGCACTTACTGAATATGTATTATCTAAAGCATGGAAAATACAGCAATCATGTGACAACATGACATAGGAATAGTGTTGCATATAAAGGGATGCATATAACACTTTTTGTAATGTAGGTGACTTTAATATGGTGACAGTAGTGGGGAACAATATGTGATACAGCAGTGGTGACAATAACCTTCTTTATCATCAATCCTGAGATGCACTTGAAAATGCATTTGGTCGTGGTGAAGGGTTTTCAAGTTTTTTCCTTCTTTCTGTCTACTGTAACCTTGTGCCATTTTTACTTTATTCTTCCCACAAATCTCCTTAACCTCTCCCCCACGAACCTCCTTTACTTTATTTTCTAACACATGTTCTTATGAATAATGGACATGGAGTTTAAGCACAGCTGGCAACTTTTTTCTTACTAATTTATCTGATAACTGCAGAATACTTACATCACAGGGATTTCAGAGGACACATATTAAGCAACAGTTTAAAAGATGGGACAGCAGGGCTGAATTTCTAAAAAATAACCAACCCTCCCTCCCCACCCCCCAAAAAGTACCCTTGTTTTAATTTAATTTACAAGGAGGCGACTTACACTGAAGCAGCATAGTGCCAGTCCTGCCCTATTCCATCCCCCACTCTCTTTGTCAGCTCCTGATAAATACTATATCTGTCCTAATTACCCTATTTGTCCATTAATTTGTAGCACATAGGCACAAAGTGGTATGCAAATATGTGCAAATTCTGCAAGGATTGGCTACCTCACAGAAAATATGCTTAGTTATTAAAGTGTGTAAAATCACGTATCTACAGGACAATTCACACTTTGACAAATATCCCTTTACTATTGGTATTGGTGGTAAAGATAATTTACCAACAATAAGGGAATTTAACCTTTTATAAATAAGATTAACTTGCATGTTTACTGACTCACCTGCTCTCAATGTAACAGGAAGATTGATTTACTCAATGAAAAATTATACAAAAGTCCAGGAAATTTTGCATAAAAGCTGTCATAAAAGCATATTTTTTTATCACTATAAAGGCATGTGTGTGCAAACATTGCCAATTTACTGCTGTGTGAGGTTAAGTTATGTGAAAAAGGTCATATATAACACCTGGCTAAAATATAATTTTATTGCTTAGGACAAAACCCCAACACATTTTAACAAAAACATTCATCCCTGTGTTACTAGCTAGGGGCATTAACCATTTAATTACATTCTCCACAAACAGTGAACCTCTGTACAATAGGACCTCAGTACAGGACATATATGTTGTAGCCAGGATATAGTGAGCATGTATTTTACTGTACAGGAATTTAAAGCAATGTAGTTATCAATAGAAATAATACAGAGAGACAAAAGCCAATTGCTTGCATTTGGGGTATTTTGATGTTTATTCCAAATGGTTATTGCCCTAGGAGCCCCTGAATTCCTCCTCCCAACCACTAGAACCAGGCATGGAATTAAAAAATGACACATCAGGTATTTCCTGTTGTTACTGTTTATGAAACTTTTATTTTAAAAACATAACTCACAAATCCAACCAAACAACAAAGTATTTAAACATTATAGCAGTTATTTATAACCCAAAGAAGGGTTCCTATTAATCCAATAATTTTTGGTAACAACCTTATGCTAAACACTGAGTATCCCTATGATACTTGGATGTCCACCAGGCTCTATGTTTTCTATCCTTTACTAACTCCTGTTCGGCCAGTTTCCCCCTACTCTAAACTCAACCTTTTGTAATACTATACATATACTAAAGGTAGCCCTGTTAAGCTTACTAATAGCTAGGGTGATAAGATCTTCTTCAACAAGGACCTCCAATTCTAAATATATTTTTGACTATTCTACCAGATGTCCTGTCTTTTCAGCAGAAGGGTGCACAGACCCTAGGATGTACACCTAGTAAGTCTACTACATACCATTACCCCTCAGTAAATTGGTTCTCGTAGGGTATTTCTTTCTTGTCTTGGGCTACAAGCTTCTAAATTGTCTCTGCCTACTCTTTATATAAGGTAGGTCACCCAACCTCCTGATTTATAATCCCGTTGTTCACTGGGAAGTTCTAAACCTCTGGGAAAATCTTTTAATGGAAGAAATAAACAACTCACTACTGCTGAAAACTACCATGGGATAGCAGCAGAAATACAGAAAAAGTATGTATTTATTTATAAAAATCTTAAGAAAGGCCAAATTAAAGGTCTAAGTAGGTGGTCAAAAAATACCAAATGTCCAAAACCTCCATTCTGCAAAAAAAAGAAGGGATAACTTAATCTAGTTCTTCACCTTTTATTGTTTCTACTAGATTGCCTTTTACTCATATTAAAAAGAGCTACTTTATGTTTGACCATAAAATACTACTGGAAGAGACAGGGAGCATAATTGAGTTTGGTGGTTGCAACTGCCTTTGCCAATATATATTTTCTATCAATTAAGGAGAGTATTCTTCCTGAACTGTACTTATACAGTATTAAACATATTTTGAATTACATGGCTTTGTATGTGTTATACTAATAGATGGGAAAGTAGCTGTCCAATTTTTGAAAATGTAATACCTGAAGTCAATACAAATACACTATTGAATTTACCCTAGATATAACAGGTCTAGTACAGTTTTCCTGGAGTAAAGGTACCATTGCAACAAAATAATTTTGAAAACCAACAAGTAGAAACAACTTAATACAGCTCTTACATTTCATCTGTGCTAATGTGATTAAAGCAATACCTAAAGGACATTTAAGAGCATGTAGGATTATTTCTACAGATAATGACTTCAAGGAAGTGTTTGCTTCCAGGAATGAAATGTTCTTAGAAATAAGGGTCTGATATTAATTAACTAAAAAAATGTGCTATGGGCAACAAATAGAATTACAAGGCCAGACCTGCTATCTTAGATAATTGAACAAAAACTAAAAAAATCAGAGTTTATTTCCAAGTACAAATATATCGAACTAGTTACATGTACTGGTCATTTCTAACACTTGTAATTGGCAATCATTTTTTTTAAACAAACAGTTTTTGGGTATTTAGTAGCTTATGTTACCCCTTCATAGAGGAACCACCAATTGATTCTCAGTATACAACTCTAGCACTTATAAACTGTATGTGGTGCATGACAGCACCCATCACAAGAAAAGTTTTGCTACCGGTGATGGAAGAAAATAATTCTACAAGCTCAGTTGTCCTTAAGGCATAGAATACATTCATCAGAATGCCAGACCTGCTAAAGAAAGAGTTCAAGTATACCTGGTAATTATACAGATACAGCTGCTTACACAATAATCTATAGACTTAATCCACTTTCATTGCCACTATATGACTTGAAATTAAACATTTTACAGTTAAGATGTAAGAATAACTACCATTTTAATCTAAATGGGACTTCTTTAGTTTTTGGTGTTACTGGTTCTTTAAGAGTGGCACTGCAATAGAGTACAAAGATATCTCAAGTGGAGACCGGAATGATTTTTGAGATAACTGCAGATTTAGAGAAATAAGCAGAGTTGTTCAGTTAGAATATTAGGAGTTTAGACATTTAATTTTGGGGGGAGACAGAGAGAAAATTAAATTATTTACAAAGGGGGGGGGGGCACCAGATGTGAATATGTAAATTACTGTGGGTGGATGCATACAGTAATATAGTAATTTGATTTGAAAAAAGAAACAGATAAATCAAGTTCAACTCTTAAAAACACTCTACTCAGTTTATGGTTGATTCTGCTGCTTTACAGTTCTTTCCATGATATTGTCTTTCTACAGTTGTATGCTATTGTATGCTATTGGCTATCCACATGTCTTCAGTAATGATGTTCATGTATTCATACTGGCAGTTTGTTATATGGTGCCAGTATTTATTTATATATTATGTAATGATATCCACTCTTAAGCATCTTTTCTACAATGTAAACAATTCTAGCTTGAAGAGCCTTTTTCTGTAAGAGTAAATTTCCTTTCCTTTTAATGTTAATAGTATTTCTCTGTTCTGTCTTTAGTTGTATGATTTTTTTTTTTGTGAACTGGAGTCCAAAACTGCACTACATTAAAAAATAAAAAGATGAGATTTTCCTAGTGCTTTATACACATTTCTCTCTCTTGATTAAAAGCCTGTAGTGATAGGGCCTATTGTTTTGTTCGCTTTACCTTCTGCTGTTTTGTCTTGAATGCTTAAGTATATTATCTACTATTTAAAATCCTTTTCTAATGTCGCTATAATCAGCACCACTTGATCTGTAACCTTATAGGGAGCAGGCCTTTTTGTTGTCATTACTTAACTCTTCTTAATGTGGTATTGATTCACATTACATGGAAGTACCAACAGATTTCCCCACAGAATATCTTCTACCTTTAAGGTGCCCATGCTGACAGTAGTTAATAAACAAAAAAGAAGTGTTGACCCTATACACATTAGACCTTTATTCCAAAGGCAGAAAATAGCACATTAGTAAACATTTTCTAAATTGTCATCTGCTGTTGAGATACAGAAGCGGAGGTGAAAGTTTCATAAATTCAAGATCAGGATTTCACAAGGGTTTGAGGGTCAGTATTATGCCCCCTCTTTAAACATATTTTGTATATGACCAGGGAACCTCCATACAATCCCAGGGAATTACATTACTGTCCTGCTGACATAAACCCACTCAACAGAAGGGTAAGAGGCAGAGCAGCAGCAAATGATGCTATTCCAGACAAATCAGTCAGAGCTTGAGAGCTATAAGGCTTGAATGCACATGGAACTTAACAACAGATGACCCTGTCTAGATAACATTGTTTTGTGGAGAAAGCAGCAGAAACACACTTTTAGGGTACTACACAGCATCTGTGGCATTTATGTGAGTGCATTTCACAGCACCTGGGGCATTTCTATATGGACACTACACAGCACCTGGGCAATTTCTTTTGGGGTGCTGCACAGCATCTGTAATATTTCTGTGGGGGTACTGGACAGCTCTTTGGACAATGTATACAGAGGAGCTGCAGAGCATCTTCGTTATGTCTATAGGGCAAACTGCACCACACCTGTAGGTATGTTTGATGGGCATTCCTTCTTAATTAGAAACCTGGAAGCATGGTCTAACTACATTCAGCTGCACACACAGCATTATTACCTTTATTACACAATGAGATTCTTTAGAGAATAGCAGGTATGTGCAAAGACTCTGAGTTCTAACCTGCATTGCCTGTGAGAACAATCTATTCTTGTCAAAACATATGGACACTAAAAAGATGTTTTAGCATACTGTATGAATGAGTTCCTCACTTGTGTCAAGTGATCTTTTTGTGCATCTTTTTAAAATTGTACATGCCTTATCTTACTTCTGTATGTAGGAATGAGCTGAAAGGTTTTGTCAGCAAAGCCCATTTTCATTATTTCTTCAATCATTACATTCACTAAATAGTTTTAAGTAGTTATAGAGGTAAATTGTGTATCGTTTATGCCTTGAAGCCCTATTTCTCCTCTAATGGATTTAGTTGGAAATAGGAGCCAGTTTGAAATTGATCAGCACCCTTGTTAAAGTTGAAGTCTTTGATTGACTTGACAGGGGTCATTAAGGTTTAACAGACCCTGCAGGGCCTAGAGTCTGTGAGATAGTAATTATCATCAATGGCTCCCAGTTCCCATAAGCAATTACAATGTCCACAATGGGCAGGCAAACAATTGTTTTGTATACACTCTTGCTGCATGTAGCCCACAGCTACATAAACTAATATGTATCAATACTTCTCACTTTCTGTTCCTGTTTAATTAATTTGTTTGGAGTATAAAATAGTCTTGTCTAATGAATGCTATTGCCAAGTAAGGGTTCCATTATTTTTCCTATAATTATTTAGGAAGTAGCCATCCTGATAATTCTACTGCAATAAGTGATATTTATTGGCTTTTAATGAAACATACCTACTAACCAAATGACAATGAATATAGTAGGCTGAGGACTTGACTTTATTAAGCAATAACTTTTAAAGACAACATTGTTGTTTTACTAAGCAATGGGACAGAAGTCCCTTCTAGTGAATGTTTTAAGAAGCCCTCCACACAGCAACTTACTAGAACAACCATATTTAAAATAGACATATTAATAATTATTTGGGCTATACGTTTTGTTTAATAAGAAATGTATAGTTCCACATACTGCAAAAATTCTGGGAGTGCATTAAGGGCTATAATATTATAGTGGAAGTGGAACTCATATTACCAAATACGCAATGCACATAAGAAAAATAGTCAATGTACAATTCCATGCTCTCTGTGCTTTCAGTATTCATAATCTGTGCAAGGGCATAAACACAGAGGGTTTAGTTAAAATCATAAATATGTGAAGCTTATCAACCAGCACCAAAGTACCCCACATATAGTTGGTTCTAACTATTGCCTGTTGTTATTATTATAAGACTGGAACCTCCTTGATTTGTTATGTTTTAATTTTCTCCTGATTAGTGCACTGGTGTAAAATGACTGAGCTGACTTGTTGTAACGAATGGCGCTTTAGGAGTGCACCGTTCATTACTCTGTCAGTTGTTTCTGCTGGCAAGCGTGGTAGAGTCTCAATTCTCCCCAGTGCTTCTGGGTTGCTTTGTCTAATCCCGAGTCACTGATGTCAGATGTGACGTCAGGGGGCGCAAGATTCAAATAGCTGAACACTGCTACGAGTCAAGTCAAGTATTTCTCAAGCGATGAATGCCTGTAGTGTTTTTGCTCTGCTGTCCGCAAGCAAGTTCTCAAGTAAGCCTCTTCTGTTTAAGTTCTGCTTGTGAGACTATCTGTTAGTGTTAGGACTTGCCTAAAATGAGGTACCTTGACGTGGTGGCAAGCTAACCATCCTGTGCACACTATGGGACTAAATCCTCATTGTTTTTTA
>JAKJJM010034816.1:0-11729 GCA_021901965.1 Pipa carvalhoi
TTTTTTTTTTTTTTTCATTAGAAAGCATGAGGCTGCATTTACACTCTCTTCCAGTAGGTGTCCCTATTTACTGGAAATTTTACATCACAATTTAGTTCTTTTTTTAAATCACATTTGCACTACAGTCACACACATACACACACACAGGCCAGTTATTTGTAACATTCCTTCCTTCCCAGCACTGTTTATCCCCGCCTCACGTTCTGGAGTAACAATCCTAACCATGGAAACTGGAAAGGCAATTGCTCATGTAGTTTGATCTATCCGAGACCCCGTAGAGCACTGTCCATCCCCCCTCCTTTATGTATACAGATCTGATCTTCATTTCAGCTGCTGACCTCTTTAAGAACACTACAGTCTCAGCGTAAGTAATTGTGTGTGTATTTAATATTATTATGCAATGCCTGGCACATCTATACATGTACATTGTCACTGTGTAGCAGTCAATACTCTGTATCTGTTCTGTTTTCCTCTGCGACAGTTCAGGAATTATTTACACTTTTAATTCTGAGTGCTTTTGCTTTGATTTAGCTTTGTTTGTGTTATTCCTGCCATGGCGATAACCCATAAAGCTGTGGTTTCTATATTCTTGCACTCAAGCAAACATTCTGCCCGTTTTGTGTAATAATTTTAGCTGGGTCGTCTCTCTGGTTGGGCAGCTGCGATTGCAGACTGGCATCATTTAAAGAAACGCTAAAGACTGGGAAATAGTCATTTTTGTAATGTTAATATTTACGCCAGAGTCTATAGAATTAAGCGAGTCCTTTCTGAGGTTTTGTTGATAAAACTAAATGTTTACAGGCACAGTTTTGAATTTTTGGAAACACAGATTTAATATATAGTAACTATAGATGCATCAGAGGCATTTTTATTTTCTTGAGGTTACTCTTCTTTTATTAGATTACTCCCTTCAGAATCTGATCTACAGATATCATTATCCAAATACCTTATATTTCTACAGATTACATACAAGGCTGGGGTTGGGGGGGCACAATGGGCAATCGCCCACCAGCAATTTGCACAGCGCTTCAGCAGATTTACACGGTTCTGCTTCAGCGCTGCTCTTATGCTCCTGGTTAGAAGTGCATGAGGAGCTGTGTAAGGCTGCAGTGTACTACTGGGGGCCCCTCTGGAGTCAGGGGGACAGTGCTGGGGGGTCCCCTAGATTTTCCCTGAGCCCTAGTTTGACTGAAACTGGCTCTGATTACATAGAGAGCACTGCTGATCGGAGGTGCCGGAATAGATTTCAGCTGGAGAATAAGATTTTAAAGGTAAGTTGGAAGCAGAGCAAAGAACACGGCTGGACTTTTATTTGTAATTAATTCGATCTGCCAAATGGCTGAAACTATTTCTAAGGCCACCAATGTAGATATATAAAATGCATATAGTTTGACTATGCAGGTATAGGCCGTCCTTGGGGAACTGAAGGTCACAAGAGCTGCATCAGTAAAATAAGGATCGAAATGTGGAAACTAGTCAGGATAGTAACTCGTAAGTAACAAGTAAAAGTAAGAGTAGTAGCATTGACTCTAGGCAAGGAGTGAATAGCAACAGGGTAACAAAGGAAGGTAAACAAGAAAAGTTCAACCAGTGCCTATAAATACAACGCTTAGGGTGAAATTTATTAAGCCCGAAAAGACTCGAATGGGCTTAATTTGGCAAGATTCCCGCGGGAGGTGATCCTCCTGCGGGAATCTCATTTTCCAGATTCTGGAAATCGGTGTTTTTCGATTTTTATAATCTGGAAATTGGGTATTTCCACCGAAAAGTATCCATAACTTCTATGGCTATGAAAATTTTCGGTGGAAATACCCAATTCCCAGATTATAAAAATCGAAAGACACCGATTTCCAGAATCTGGAAATTGAGATTCCCGCGGGACGTGACCTATAGCGGTTTTAGAAAAACTTTTTTAGAAAAGCCCCTCTATCGGCTAACCTCACTTCAGCAGTTCAGATTGGAATCTCACGTCAGTACCTTTACTAAATGACCCCAGGATTGTGAATACCCAATCAAAATCTTGCTGGTGTGCAATCGTCGAGAGCTGCTGAACATCTGCTTTGTTTTGATAAACGTTATCTAGTATCTATGTATCACATAGTCCGTTTACTATCTGTTCACTAACAGTTACATTATAGTAAGTCCAGGGTTGCACTGAAATAATTTATAGAAACTCTACAATCTGTTATAACTGTACTATTTATATTTCTGCGAGTTTATGGATACGCCATGTTTTATTTTACTGCGCTTTGCTTTTCGGTAGTTTAATAATGCCCCCGTTACACTTGTTACATGCTCAGTTATTGGAACGCGATACCAAAATTGCAATGCGTACGTCACTGTTTTACCTTCGTTACATGTTTACGATTCTTACTTTCCGACAGCTTTCCCCAGGATCATCTCAGCGATTCAGAAAAACCTTTTTATTAATCTGGATGGGCCACGGGGGGAAAAATGAGAAGCGCGAAATATCCTTTCCTTTAATGGATGAATCTCCAGGTTGCCTCTTCCAGTCTGGAATATCCACGAGAATCTGCACTTGTTTAACTGCGTAAATCATTAGTACTGAAAGCATCAGATGGGCTGCAGAACGAGACAGAGAACGGTAGATTTAAATCCTCATGCCTCGTCAAGTCCACCCGATGTTAGTGACTTGAAGGTGACGACATACCTGCTTATAAACCCTGAAATACTGATATTATTGGGAGATTTTGGCCTTCGTCTGGGAGGAGAATTAAACTCTGGTAAGCTGTGGGTATTAATATATGGAAGCTGTATGTCTATAGACTTTGCACAAATGTTGGATGTGCCAACTTAAATCCAGTTGGTTGTTCCAGTTGAAACTAGGAATATTTACAACGCTTGAGTCTGAAACATTAGAAAAAGGGGGCAAATTTTGAGGGCGGTAGTATCATTTTTAATGCATGCGCGATTTTCGGCAAGTTAATGAAAGTATTCAAATACGACACTTGCAAAAAAAATGTTATCGTTGAAGTTGAATTCATTGACTTTATTGATTTCTCGTCTGTTTTTAACTTTACTGGTAACAGACATGTTTTAGACATTGGTTAAACAGCCCCTGCCTGTTCACGCTGGCACCATCACTGCTATTCTGGATTTATCATCCTGACCTGTATTTATAGTTACTGTATATTTAATATGTGCTTTATCTTATCTATAAAGTAAGATATTTGGTTATTTAGATTTGAAATTTGGGCTTTAGGGCAACACTTCCTGTATATGTATTATCTAAATCTCCATAGAAACCAATGGGACTGGGAGAGGTCTGTTTAACAACATGGCTGCTATCAGTAAAGATAAAGAACAGACAGAGATAAATATAGTTCACGAATTCAGTTTTACAAGTGCTGTATTTCAATAATTGCCATGCAAATCCATGTGAACATTTTTTTTATTTTCTTGGTGATACTGGTCCATTAAAGAAGAAGGAGTATTTACTGGGGCGATTTTGTTCGCCGTACACTGAATAACTATCTGCTGTCACGCCCGTGTTAGCAAATGACGTTGTATGCAGCCGGCGTAAGGGTGTTTGTGTGAAATATCAGTAGCGATAACTAGATTGAACGGTTTATTGTAGTCTGTAAAAATCATCATTTATGTATGTATGAATAGTTTTATTTATTTGGCCATTATCTGGTTTTACAATCCCCTTACTCTGCCGTGTAGTTCAACCTGCAAAATCACTTGATAAAATGAATGCTCCGGCCAGTAAATCCAGCTGAATATTTTGCTGTCCTGTTCCGCGCTTTCTGTCTGCGGTTATTTATTTTATTACTGATTATTTATTTCAGATGTCATTGTGCAAGGAAAAATCTGTTAAGACCGTCCCTGACAAGGAGGGGGGAGATATCGCTGCAGAGCCGCCTCAGCATCTGAGGATAAATGGCTGGAGCTGGCCAGTTCACCCGCTGCAGATCGTGGCCTGGATGACTTTTCTTTATTTCACGGTCATCGGATTCGGAATCCTGATTCCGCTCTTGCCTCGCCATTGGGTGGCAGCTGGTTATATTGTATCCATTGGCTTTAAAAAGCAACGCCCTTAAAGCAGGGGTTTTTAGCGGTCAGACTGTGCGCGATAATGTCACGTTTACGAGCCTGGGCACTTTAAAAACACAAAGATGGTGTTCTTGGGTGCACTCGCCCTGCAATTCTATTGCAAATGTGAACTTGAATCGCAATGATTTGGTGGGTATAGACCGTGTGACAATGAGCTGAACTACAACTCTCAGTATGCTCCTGTAAACCAATTCGTTCTAGTTCCTGGAAGTCAGACCCCCCCTGTATTCTGAATCTAATTTGGGTGAAAAGAATCCAATTAAGCTGCTTGTGCAGAATGTTCCCGTAAGATCATTGTCCTTGTACTTAGGAGCTTCATTTTTATTTAAAGGAGATCCAAGCTTGTTTTTTGTCTGGGGGTGATTCTTAAAGGAGAGGGATACCTACTGATTACCTTTGTCGCTCCACCTGCTGACTCGCTGCTTCAAGATCCAGCCAATGTGCTTTCTTCTGCTACAACGTCACCATCCTTTTCACTTCCTGCTTCCTGTCACCATCTTCACTTCCTGCTTCCTGTCACCATCCTCTTCACTTCCTGCTTCCTCCTCGACAGCCGTGATTTTTTTTTTTTCCAGTCGGTGCTGAAGCGAAAGAAGTGATTGGCCAAGTATTTTCCCCTCTTAAAAATCACCCTTATACTAAAAAAAAGAAAAAAACAAGCTTAGTTCTCCTTCTAATGCGAAGTGGTCCTTTATTCCTTTCTGCAGTTTTCTGCAATATTGCGTATTTCTAAAAAAAAAAATATTTGGGGAAATGACTAAACGATGCGCGCAAAATGAAGAAAAGTTAGTTTTCTGGTTGGTACGCTTCCCTCAGTGTATTTTCTCTTGTTTATATGTTCCACGGTTCAGTGATACAATGCGTACGTTTGAAATTAACCTTAACTACAGACGCTCAGTGCACCGGAGCCATGTTCGTTTTCCATGGAATTGTGCATTTTCTGGCTGTAACCATCAACCCGGCCGACGACAACGTCCGCGCCAAGGGTTCGGCCGGGCCTCTCCCCGCGTTTGATCGCAGCAAACACGCTCACGTTATTGAAAACATGCACTGTTACATCTGTGAAGTAGACGTGTAAGTTGGAATTTTTATTTTAAATAATGTAACAATTCATTTGGGAGCCAATTTGTTTTACCCAGCCTGCGACTTTAGTTCCCCTTTAAACCGAGTTATTTTTGATTAATTATAAGTAATTGATTAATTGGATGAGCCGGTTAAATAATTATAAACAATGTCTGATGTTTTCGTGCTCAGATTAATTAATTTGACTTTTTCCAGGGGTCCCAAATCAAAGCACTGCAGCATCTGCAATAAATGTGTCAGTAATTTCGATCATCACTGTAAATGGCTGAATAACTGCGTGGGAGGAAAAAACTACTGGTGAGTAGAGAGAGGGTTAAATAGCGCTTATATACCTATACTGCTGATATCGCTAGTGTTTTATATTTCTAAAGCTGTTCCGTCAAATGTTTGGCTGATTTAGGCAGGGAAAAACCCATTGATCCCTGTGGAGTTGGTCTGGATCATTCTGCCGCGCTCCGATGTGTTTTTGCGTCGAAAAAGATCGGCGAAATGGAACG
Organism: Pipa carvalhoi; assembly: GCA_021901965.1. Classification (NCBI taxonomy): domain Eukaryota; kingdom Metazoa; phylum Chordata; class Amphibia; order Anura; family Pipidae; genus Pipa; species Pipa carvalhoi. The sequence goes on from JAKJJM010034816.1 coordinate 5,658, forward strand.
GGGACCCCATTGAAAACAAGTTTACCAGTTTTGAAGGATTGATATTTAACGATATCAATCATTTCAGTCGTCAATATCAACCATTTTTATTCAACCTTTTATAAATCAGTTGAATCGAAAACACAGCAAAAACGCTCAAACGGATCAAAATGGCCTTTACAAATTTCCCCCTTACCGTCAGCAATCCAGCTCCGCCTTTTTTCCCTTACCGTCAGCAATCCAGCTCCGCCTTTTTTCCCTTACCGTCAGCAATCCAGCTCCGCCTTTTTTCCCTTACTGTCAGCAATCCAGCTCCGCCTTTTATTTCTCAATCAGTGATAATTGCTTATTAATGATTTTTTTTTAACCCGTTTTAGGCTCTTTTTCAATTGTCTGATTTCTGCATTTACGGGCACGGCTCTGCTGAGCACAATATCCACATACGTGTTTGTTGAATACTTTGTCGATCCAGCCATGCTAAGAACCAGCAAGCAATTTGAAGGTTTGTTCTTGGTTAATTGTACAGTGGCGTTGTGCGTGTGCGTTGGGGTGGAGTGTGGACTATTTTTGAGGCTGTGTAACGCTAGGCGCAGTGCAATGCATGTGGTTGTGACACAGTTGCGCATAGCACAGTTCAGTCTACCCCACAGGAGAGGTTTTAGACGGGTGATGAAGGTATTATATACATGATATTTACTGAAATAAACGCAGGCTTTTCATAATGTCCATGTTATATTGTCACAGCTTGTTAACAGGAGATGGAAGAATTCTGGTATTCTTCATTTTCTCTTTGAAGCATTCATTTCCCTTAAAAAGAAAATTGATTTGAATCCTATTATTCTTTTTGTCTCTCTCTGAAGCCTTGCTGGCATTCCTAGTCTGTAATGTTTGCAATATACTTATAGTTCATCACCCATCTATAACCTCTCCCTTATTTTCAACCTTTAGCCTTATAAATATAGGCCGTGATATCAGTTAGGTGTAATCGGGGACCGTACGGGTATGGAATATGACCTTAGTCAGCAAAGGTAAGAGAGAAACAATTGCAGAAATTTGTTCATAAATCAAAGAAGGAAAGAATATGAAGTCGTGCAATTTCATCCTGCATTCACTATCAAGGAAAGCTAATAATTAGGTCCATGTGCCTTTGTGTAGTGTCTTGCACCCTTATTTACTCCTTGCAATGTTTGTGTTTTCCCAGTAATACGGAACCTCTCCGACGTGTGGTACGTTTTCCTTCCAGCTGCGCCCGTGGAGACCAATGCTCCTGTAATCTTGACCTTCGCAGCACTCGTATCTGCCATGGGGATCATCACCATACTGCTGATCGGACAACTGCTTTTTTTTCATGCCTACCTCTGTGCGTGTATATATATCTATCCCAAGAGCTAACAGTCTAATTTAAACCGATTGGAAATGAAACAGACGTAAATATTTCATAGCGGGAATTTTTCTCTTGAGTCCAAAAGGGCCTTAAGCTTCTCATTCCAGGCCTTAAGCAGATTTTGTATTTGTTCTGGGATTTAAACTAACTTATTTACGAGGCTACAACGATTGTAATGTTTTACCCTAACAGTGTGGCACAGACTCAGCACTTACGAATACATCATGCACCAGCGTCAGAAGCAAGAAATGAAATCTAACAATCACCGCCCAGAGGACAGCGACAAGCCTTCTACAGTCCGTATTCCAGTACAGGTGAGAAAATACATCTGAAATGCAGAACTAATGTCCCCTAACCATAACGGATACAGTACAGGGTCTCCCAGCCTAAACCACTGTATTATAAAGCAGTAAATCAGTAGCTTTGGGCTGCAGCGTTATCTTATACAACTGCTGGTGCTGGTATCTCACGGCTGCCATATTGGATCCTCATTAATATGCTAATGAACCCTGACACATCATCACACATAGGGAGTTATTGACTAAAGTCCAAATCATTGCGTAAATGTGTGAATTCGCCCGCTAGCGACGGCCGCACACTACCCAATAGCCGACTACTGTCGTGACTTCAATATAGGAATATTGTCACAGTCGCGACTTTACCACGGGAATCCGCAGTTTAGTGAATAAGGAGTAGAGAATCAGGACGTAGCCACACGTAGTGAGACAGTCAAATTCTTACTTTAGTCAATAAGGTGTTTAGTGTTTGATTGACTGGGGAATGTCACATGGTACGTTAAACTGTGAATATTAATGAGACATACACTCAGTGCTGGTTTCACACATGCTCTGTAGAAGCCAGCGCCCAGGACACCAGCTAGTTGCTGAAGCAATAATGCTATTATCTCAAACAGTTAAAATAACTTTGTATTAGAAAATTATATTTTAGGGATTGGTTTTCCTGAGTATTCGCTTTACCTCCCTCGCCTTACCTCCCTCACTTTACCTCCCTCACTTTACCTCCCTCACTTTACCGGGATTCCTTTTGTTCTCAGTAGAGTCTGTTTAATGTAGGGCACTCTGAACTCTACCCTGTCTCTCTCTGTTTCCCAGGAGGAGAGTTATACTGGAAGTCTCATTTATACTAACCCTGATGTGCATATCGAGGGGCCTTCGTCTGGATCTCTGAACAAAGAGTGAGTCTCTAAAGAACTCTGAATTTCAATTGGTGCGAAAATATTAATATTTTATTCTCGAACGCTAACAGATGTTGGCAGGATATACAAAGTCTTTTCCTCATGTCCGTCCGCACGTAGTTAAAGGTGTTGTATGAGCAAACAATTTATTTTTTAAATAGATCACTTAAAGTATTGTTCAGTAGAAATGGTTTGGACATTTTTTCTTTTTACTGTGTCCGGTAACCTTGGTTATATAGGAGCCCTACGTAAAAGATATAAACGCATCAAAAATATAAACTGTCCAGTTCTCCTTTACACAGCGTTTAAACATTTACCGTGATTAATTCCCTCAGTTGTCCGGCGTTGCCCGATCATGAAGTTAATGCAGATAAGGATCTCGGATCTGACCAAAGGCCTTCTTTAAGCTCGGAGAAAAAGCCAAGGAAGGTATGTGACAACCATTGGTAGTGATATGATTAGCTTATGGGTAGGCCCAAACCTGTCGGAAGCCCGGGGTGTCGGAACTTCCACTGAATAAATAAGGAAAAGAGTCTAATCGGGTATCAAATTTTTTTATTGATATTGTATTGTATTTATATAGCACTAATATATTGTGCAGCGCTTTACAGAGATTCATCATTCACTTCAGTCCCTGCCCTGCGGAGCTTACAATCTAGTTTCCATATTCAGTCACACACACATAGACAGACACAGATGCATGTTTTTGGATTGTGGGAGGAAACCAGAGTGCCCGGAGGAAACCCACGCAGGTACAGGGAGAACATACAAACTCCATGCAGATGAAGTCCAGGGTGGAATTGAACCCAGAACCTCAGCGCTGCAAGGCTAACCACTGAGCCACCACACTGGGAACCATCTTGTATAATCTCATACGAACTATAGTATATGTCTGTTAAATTCTCTATAAACCTGATGAATTCTTTCCTAAAATTTCTTAAATTCTCGAAAATATGTTGAGAGAGAGAAAAACAACCCAAATCAATAAAAGTCAGACATTCTGCTTCCAACACGATAGCGCAGGAAAAACCGCCATGCCCGCAACAAATAGCAAATTTCTTACTGGTCCTTTAACAACAATATCGATACGAACCGTGATCTTTATATTCAAAGCAAAATTCGGTTTGTTATTTTATTTTATCCCTCGATGAGTACAATGATTATTTTCACTGACGTTGTGAAATCTTTTTGTTTCTCACTTTAGCAGAAGAAAAGAAAGAAAAGAAAAAAAGCAAATAAAATTAAACCACAGGAACCCGAGTCTGGTTCTGGAGAAGGGCCCGGTTTCTGTGTGCTCGCTCCTCCGCCGCGTCCAGGTACTGATCCTATAGAAGCGTGTATATGACCCATATGTATATACAACAAGTCTGCAGCTGTGTGGCATTGAGTGGTGTTACAGGGGTTGATGCCCACCGATTGCCAGTCAACCCCAGATTTACCCATCCTTTTACAGTAAGCAGATGCCCGCATCCTATCCGCCGGCCAACGGGAACTGCAAATATCAACTCTTTCATGTCAAATTCATACACAGTGGCAGTAATAATAACTAAGAGGATTAAAGAGAACTGGGTCCGGAACTGACCCCTGTAGTTCCTCATTTAATACTTTAAAGCGGATCGGAACACGTCCCATTTGTAACAACATTAGGGAAATTCATCACCGGCGGTGTAGTAACCCATATCAACCAATCAGCAGTCAGCATTCACTGGTATAGTGGAGCTATGATAATGAAAACCAACCTCTGATTGGTTGATATGAGTTACTAGACCTCTGTAAACGATTACCCTTGTTAACGAATGAATGGAATTACATCAACTCTATTGCCTTAATCCAAACTGTCATGTTAATCCAAATGGTGTTTTTTTTTTTTAATTTTTCTTGATGATACCAGTCCTTTAACACGCCTGTTAAGTTCGCTAAACGTCCATCTGTTTTCCTTCGTCCAGAACTTCCAGTTTCGCCTTCGCCGTTCAGTTTGGCTGTTCCCTCGCCCACGTTTCCATCCCGCTTCTTTCCCGTCCTGGCTCCCATAAACGGCCACCTGATCCAAGCTGCTCGACCTCCCGCGGAGTATCACTCCGATTCTGCAGAGTCCATGGAGGAAATTCCGGTGGCCCAGACACATCTCGGCAGTGCTTCCATGAGCGAAAATATCTTCTACACCCATCGCGGCCCCAAAAACGGGGCGAGGCTAAGCTACCAATCGCCTGTCACTTTGAATCAAAACTTTGAACTCCTTCCCAGAATCCCTTCTATTTTCGTCAGCGAGAGCAGCGGAATCCCCCAAGCCAACGGACGCATTGCGGAACCCAAAACGCAGAACGGGCACTCTAGACGCTACAACAAAATGTGGGCGGCCAAAGGTCAAGAAGGGGAGCAGGTTCTCTCCATCTCGAATACAACATTTTTAAGCAACCGTAACACAAACTCAATAGCTTAGTTCCTCTCCTTTTTTTTATTAAAATAAAATATATATTCTGTTTCCTTTATTCTGAATAAAATACTTTTATACCGAACCTTCCATAATAGCTTTTCTTTCATTTGCCATTTTTCCCCAGTTAGGCCATTGTTTTTATCTATCTTACTGCCCTAGTGCTAAGTTTAGGCCTGAGATTCCAATGGATTGCAAGCCTTTGGTTTCAGGAGGCCCTTACAAATGTTCACAGTTTGATCAAACCAAAATGCAAATTTTAGAAGATCTGAGCTAGTCCAGGGGAAAGCTGACACTTTAGGGATGATATTTATGAAGGTCGTTTTGCCGCAATTCGATCCGCATTGCCATTTTTCGCAGCGTTGTCACTGTTTTTTTCAATTTATGTAGCGCCGAATAAAATTTATCGATAATTACCGTTGCATTAATTCCACTACACTTTACTTTCAGTGGAGCTCGTTTTCCATCGATATAACTGATCTTTTCAATGGGAACTTAGAAAAAAACGTTCTAAACTAGCGGTTCTCAACCTGGGGGTCGAATGACGATTTGCCAGGGGTCGCCTAAGACCCCTTTGACCGTCGCGGATTTCCCGTACCCTTTATCCATGACAATTTTTAAAATAGCAACTGCGACAATATTTCCATAGTAAAGTTGGGACTGTGACAATAATGATAATTTACTATGGAAATATTATTGCGTTCGCGGAAATAAAAAGGTTGAGAAACCACGGTCCTAAGCCGTCTCCGTAGGGAATAACGGGTTTTCCCTTCCCTCAACCAGGCCAACGCTTTTCAGCGATAAAAAATAAAGTCTTTAAGGGGCTTTAATAAACATCGAAAGAGCAAACTAACGCCCGAGAAAGTTTTTGGCCAAAAATAAGTTACCTAATATTTAATATACCTAATAATAAATAATACCTAATATGGGTTTATTCTACCAGCTCAGTGATGTGATACTGTATAACCAGCACAAACGTCTGTAGTACCCTGGATCGCAAAAATAGTTCACCCCACCCACTAATGATCCAGAATATATATATAACCGGCTAGATTTGCCTGAACGGGGGGGGGGGGGGGGCGG
>JAKJJM010034871.1:0-13091 GCA_021901965.1 Pipa carvalhoi
TTTTTTTTTGTGCTTTAAAACAAGGTATACCGATTAGTAAAGCACATCAACACTGAAAAAAATAATTTACTTTAATTCTACAAAACTTTTTGTGCTTGAATTTGACAGCAGTCCTTTCTCACTTTATTTATAATATAGGGAAAGAGGGAAAAAAATTAAAGAAAAAAACACACGGCTACAATTCTTGGTGGTATATATCAAAGGTCCAAAATGACACAAGGTGCTAGGTTGCTAGATAAACTAGCTGTATATAAATACTTATTTGTTAGTGTGATGGACGTGATCACTAATATAATGGACATTCATGTTTAACACATATCAGAAAGCATATTCAAGAGTTAATAGTATTTTCAGGATTTGCAGAAATGAGCAGGAAATGCTGAATAGGTTACCTTCCTATATATTTAGTCTTTTTAAAGTATATGCTTGATATTAGCAGCTGTTGGCAGGTCACAATGTCCCACAAAGGTTATAAATATATATGTTTAGAGATTTATGCACATGGGAAGAGGTGAAAACACTAAACATAGAGATAATGTACGGTGGGAATCAGTTAATGAGCATCTTTGAGTGGTAACACGAGTTGGAATGAAGACAGAATAAGTTGGCTCATTTACCGAGTCAAGGGATGACTAAGCTGTGTCCCCTTTAAATACTAATTTGCCGAGTCAAAAACCACAAAACACAACATGAATTAATTTCCTTTATTACTATTTCACACAGACCTCCCTTTTGACTGAGTAATATCTTTACTATTGCCTTGAAAAAGCTCCTTAGTGGTGCGAAACGTACATCGGCATATTGGTATTTAAAGGGGACACAGCTTACTCACCCCCTGACTCGGCAAATTAGTATTTAAAGGGGACACAGCTTACTCACCCCTCGACTCATTTAATATTCTATCACACCACTTGTTAGTGGTTCATCTTTGATTTTATTTTATTATTACTGAATAAATTTTAATTAATCTAATAAAAGTTATATTTTAATAACATCATATGAGTGCTGGTTTCGTCTCCCCCCTCTTCCCCCTTCCATAACTCTCTCACTTTATGGCTAAGTTAAGGAAGAGGCTATCTTTATAGTAGGAAATTTGCCTGACTTGGGCTACAGTGCCATAAATAAACCTTTGTTATCATCAAAAGTAGCCTGGTAGAGAGATGTGCCGTTTCTGGATATCTCAGAATGGACTATTATTTACCATTTTCAATTGGAATATTTTCAAATAATAGTACCCCGTTAAAGTTTCCTCCGTATTTAGTTCCCTTTTAAGTACAGTATCTTTTATGCTACATGTGGCCTATGTTTGTCCATTTCCCACAGCATTAAAAAAAATACCCTAAAAATGTGAAGTTACATCTTGGGAGACATGCAATTTCACAACAATTTAAATGAGTCAGTTGGATCAAAAATAGTAAATCATTTACAACAGATCTGGCTGACTCGCTTCAAAAATCCAGTACATCCAATTCCCATATGTTTTTGACACAAGTCCATAGGGATGTGAATAGAATTGTTTAATCGAAACGGTCCACTGTTGCAGCACCGAACAACTCGGACACACATGAAAAAAAGAGACTTTAAAAAAAAAAATCAATGTTTAATTCCCCCGAGGGAGCGAATCATTGTTTTGCACATTCTTAAATTAAAATGTGTGACCAACTTGGATGATTTGTTTTTGCCTACAGCAATTATCGGAAATGTAGAAAACTTTGTATGGAAAAAGAGTCTTTGCTGGGATACAGATGTTTAAAGCATTAATATCCAACACAGTGAGAACCTAATCATAATGTCATGCAGAAGATAAACAGACTACTGTATCAGAATCTGATTAAAACTAAAGCCATTCTTTATTCATGTAAGATTGATAATCGTTCACTGATAAGGTTAAACAGAGATATATTATTTGATTGATTTTAATAAAAACACAAACCTCTTTGAATGTTAACAGGTTTTGCATTGACACTCTATTTAGGGATATTATCACCCCTAAATCATCCATTTTAAATAATCCTGTCCATAAATAGCTCTGTTTTTGTGAGAAGAGATGCAGTTTTTAATAAATTACTATTTTTCGGCTTCATTCCCACTATGCGATTTGTTGCAAGTGGTTTTCCATTTCTGGCAGAACACATCGAACCAGTGGAAAACCTATTACTTACCTGAGGTGCTACCAGCGACTGCGCACAATTCTCTCACAAGACATTTTAACGCAAGAAAATATGTGTCTGCCAAGTTTTTCTCATGGTTAAAAGAAGAGAAAAAGGCCACTGAAAGTTTCTCGGGTAAGCCAATGGAGGACTGTCTAAAGGTGTTCACCAGTGCTTTCATTTATTTGGTCCATGCATAAAAACCACATTCGAGAGAATGCAAAGTGGGAGCTTATTCAAAAGTTCCATTTCTGCCCTTGCACAGTTCTTCCATATTAAACTGATACTGAAACCAAAGGCCTTCTTCTCCATTCTAAGAAGCTTTGAGAATTACTTTTAAAGGAGAAGTATAGGCTCATTATGTCAAGACAGGGGTGATTTTAGGAAAGCTGGGGCCATGGGCAAAACTTACATCAGGGCATCAGCATTGCCTCCCCCCCCATTCCCCCTGACTTAAAGTGGGCCTCCAGCAGTGCATGATTGCACAGAACCCCACAGTTGTGCTCACCTAGAGGATGGCTACTGCATATACTTACCTACCGGCTCTCCTCCTGCACTGATTATCCTGATCCCTACTCTTAATTCAGACCACAATCATCAGCACAGAATGAGAACCGGTAGGTAAGTATGCAGCAGCGCTCTTCTGCTCAATCGCTGCTGAGGGCCCCCTTGAAGTCATGAACCCTGGGCAATTGCTCACTTTGCACTTACCCTAATACCGGCCTGGTTCTTGTGTTGACAGACGTTGTGACCCTCTTCACTTCCTCTTCTTATCAGATTTGTTGACTAGAGCAAGTACAGTAACAGATTTCTGATGTAACACTGCTGCTGTGCTTCCTCTTCCTGTCAGTTTCAGCAAAAAGAGCAAGTGAAGAGGATTGCGGTGCCTGTCAAGGCAAGAAGAGTTCCGCAGAGTACAGAGAGCAGGGGCGGCACAGGAGCTTAAATCACAGATTAATCACCAGTTTACTCTATATGCTACACATGCTGTAAAGCTATTTATTTCTAATTCCCCCAGCCTGTTATTATAAGCCACTGCAGTGTACTTCTAGTTAAGTCACTCATGCAACATGTGAATTTTATAGGAATCCAAGTTTACACTATAGTAGCAAATATCAAATTACCCCTTTAACCAGGGTCAGTGTTGAAAAATATATCCTGTGAGGATGTATACCATTAAATGCAGCCCAATATGATAGGATTTTAATTATTGTCCCCAGTAAAAGGCACAATCTGTCCAAAAAGGGGTCATTTCATTAATATAATCGTTTAAAACTGATCGCCTATATAATAAAAGTTCTGCTGGGACCATAAATGCCAGAATATTCCCCGTTGGACTCGAACCATATGAAATATCATTGTTTCAGGGCAAATTATTCATCAGTTCAGAAAGACGGTGCATGGCATTTTAAAAAATCACTGCAGTCAGTAGCATGCATATAACTGATTATTAATCAACACTGCAGCTTGTGAATTTCATATGTGTCTGGTAACAAAATGCATGATCTGGAAATCTTTGGTAAAGCTGGCATCTCATTTCTTTGAAACAGGCCTAAATTAGCACTGGTACGTTGACAATGATGAAAAAGTCTTTGCACAAGCTAAGATTTTACCAGACCTCTTTATTATATAATTTCTCCTGCTCCCCCTTGTCCGTAAACTAGGCAGATCCACTTACTTACCATTGTTTAGTGTAGCTTTTCCATGCAATCTGTTTAAATTCAGGGTTCGTTATCAATTTGCAATCATTTTTTAGCACTATACAGGGAACCAAAATGTCGATAATCATTTCCCATCTGCTTACTTTCTGTGTATATGCTGTAGCTAACTTCTGCCATGTGTGCACTAGGCATTAAATCATGGTAAAACTACAGTTTCAGCTTGTACGTTATCTGGAGGACAAAAATGAATTCCTAGATGTGGTTAAAAGAGGTAGCTACTCCACAAGCAGCAATAAGATCTATTTAGGCATATATTTGTAGATAGCTTTAGATCTCTATTACATTCATTTTATTTATTTGGAGCTATCAAGGAAAAAGTGTGTGGAGTAATGGAATAAAGGGAATTTAGAGGTTTTTATAAAAAGAAGAGGTTCTTTAGTCAACAGAGCGTTAAAGAAAAATGCTTGGAGGTGGAGATCTGCACCTTCAGATAGAGCTGGGTGTGGAAGATGAAGTTCACTTTATTTTATTTTTTACTAACTTACCTTTATTGGGGAACTCACTCACTAAACATCTCATGCAAGTAGCTAACCCAAGAATAAAGTATTTTATTAGAGGGATACTGTACCTGTGCTTCTTCGAGATTCATAGAAATCTGAATGGCGAGGATTTGCTGTAACTCTACATTCACTGATGTCTCGCAAAATGTTTGTTTCAGTTGAACAAGAAAGTGGCAGCTGGTTGTGCGTATCCTAAAATGAGAGAGAGTAGCTGTAAAATAACTAAATATGTTATTGGTCTTCATTTATACATTGCTAACATATTCATCAGTGCCATGTAATGGGAAAACAACTGCAACCAAATTAATGACAACACATTTGCAAACACTTATTTTGAGTTAGGAAAGGTCCTGCTCACTAGAGTAGGATATTTGCCACAATCTCCAAAGCTGGAGTGAAACAAGCAAACAATGCCAGTAAAATTGTTTAGATGTTGGAGGAGTTTGACCCATTCTGCCAAAGAAACATTCAAAGTAAATTATCAACCTAATGGACAATCTGATCTGTCCAATCTAGTTCTTTACTTATATGGCTAAAATGAACACAGATCTGTGTAGAACTTTATGCGCATGGTGACCTGATAGCCAAATTGTTGTTTGATCACCATTTCCATAGTCATAATGGAAAGTTCCACCACAAATCTTAATGATTGTAGAAATAAAGCCACAAATACATTCCATATGCCCATAACTTGTACGTCTAACCTCCACTTCTGAGGTTACTGTGACACATGGAACCGATTCGTCAACACAATCTATCCAGAAGTCTAGTAACCCATAGAAGCCAACCAGCTGTTAGCACTAGTACAGGGGAGCAAGAATCTGTTCTAGATAGTGACAGATAAGATAACTAGCAACTGAACTTCATTTTTAGAATTTTAAAATATGCAACTTTTTTGTTTGGCATTTAGGGCGAAATTTATTAAAATCGAAAAAAATCAGGCCGATTTTTTTGATATTGCGATATTGAAAATCACCCGCGAATTTTTCGATTTTTGCAAAATCGAAAAATCGGCCGCGATTTTTTTCGATTTCTGTAAAAAAATGAAAAAAATTGTCCGATTTCGATATCGAAAAAATTCGGCTGATTTTTTTTCGATTTTAATAAATTAAAGTATCGTTTAACCCCTTAAAGTATCATTTGGTTGCTCTGTTAGAGAATATGTCCCCAAGCCATTTAATGCCTTTCCTGATTTCTGAAAAGTGGTACCACTGACCTCAGCTAAGAAAAAGAGAAAGGTCAGTCACTGAAAAAGGACTAAATGAAATGGGTGTAAAATAAACACTCTCCATAACATGCTTGAAATACATTTAAAAATGACTCTGCAGCATTTTAAATATGTAACAAAACAAAGATATGGTCTGTGTTTTAAAACAAAAAGTGTTTGGAGTTATGTGCAATGCAAGTCATACAATACAGTATAGCATAGCTAATTTCAGAGGGCACTATTAAATTAAAATGCATACAATTCATGCTGAGCTATCCATGTTGTACCTATATTATTTACAAATATTGCATACATTTAGAAAGCATCTTTAATAAGGCATTACTGTAGCACTTCCATTTCACAGTTCATGGTCAACTGTGCTGATTAGAATTTTCATTGCAGTTGCAGCAGATTGAGAAGATGCAATACAAAATCTGAGGCGTACCTACAGGGGTTGTGGCAGTCGCGGTGGCCCCCAGGCTTAATGCTCCAGGGGGCTCGGTGAAGTGTGCCGACCCCTGCCGTGTGCTGCGGAGAAAGGGGGCCTGGTGAAGATCATGCACTGGCCCAGAAGAGGGAGCCTGGTGCAGATCGTGTACCAGGGCCCTCCTGCCTGAAGTTCTGGCCTTGTGCAAAATCCAATCAAATGCAAGAAACCAGCCAATTCAGGGTCAGGGGACCACACTTACAGGTGTCTGGCAGCCAAACAATTGGATTATCAGCGATATTTGGTGACAAAAGCAGTGGCCAAATTCATCAGATATCCTATTGATATAATTTCCATGACTACATTACAAAGAAAGGATAGTTTTTTGGGGCATCTTGACATTGAGTGTTCAATGTCTCCTTCCACAAAAAAACAGGTCGATCAGGTCCAAGGGGCATAGTCCTAATAGTTGCTACATCGCACAGAGTTAGTTATCTTGTAAAAGTAATTTATTTCAAACATGACCAGACTAAACACAGATAGTAATATTAACTGGTTACAATGTTCCAAAAGCACAATCAACTAGTTGAAATGCTAATAAAACAAAAAAACATTAATTTGGATTTGAATGGTAGTTATTTCTATATAGTACTTATAAAAATGTTTTATTTGAAATTGACTTATTGTATTGTATTGTTTTGTTTTTATTTTTTTCTTTGCTGGTTGCATCCAAGTTTTATCTGTTAAGAGAACTTTTTTGTGTCATGGCTGAACTTGTACTGTTATAGCGTCCATTACCACATTCAACAGCTTTTGAATTTTGTGGATTCTGTGTGAAACTATATGCATATAAGCTTTGATGAAAGCCCACAGCAAAGCCATAAATTGCCCCAAGAAGCACAACAGATGAAAGATGGCTGAAAACAGCTAGAAAATCTAAGGATTACAATCTGGGAATTTAGTTTTGAAGATATCTACCATGACAAACCAAACAGAAATTGTCTTTTTCTGATGTTACCGGCTTATGGGTTTTGTGATTGCAGGGAGCTGTGTACCGATGGTTTAGATAAATTCAGAGTTACGGGTCATTAGCAAGCTGTCATCTCTTCATCCTGAGAACACATCTCTCTGCAACGGAGTGAGGAAAAGCTGCGCTTATGGCACTCTACTTTTAATATAGTCTAGTCATTTAAACCACATGTTTATGAAATGGGAAACCTAGTAGGATTCATAGGCTGGTATTGACCATGCTCTCTTTGTATCAGGGAAAGGCTATAGGAAACTATTAATCTGGTTAACATTTCTAACTACATCATCCAGTGTTTTTTTTTTTCCAATCTTACATATGCTCTGCAGAGTTACTGGCGAAAAAAACTGCACATTTTCATCATTTCATCCTTTCAACATCAAATGGGAAGCAGCAAAAATTGGATCAGACTTCAAAGGCCACACTGTGCTCCAAGTCACAGAGCGACTCCTCCATTTCACATACTAAATTCGAGCAGGATATCAAAGTGTTACCAGAGTACCTCAGGTCCTTGCTAAAATAGAGGCTCTAACATCTGTAGAGAAGCAAAGTGCACAGAGAAACCACCTCAGGGAACAGCTCGCATTTATTCTCAGCAGCAAATTTACAGCCTTTTGATTCTCTCGTTCACTGTGCCTCCCTGTCTCTCTGCAGAACTGAAGTTCTTAGCAGGCAAGCTTTTGTCTCAGGGAACTTCAAAACGAATCTAACAGTTTCATGTTCAGCTGGCTCAGCCAAATAAGCCATGAACACATTTGGAAAAGGTAGGCTGAGGGACAATGGCAGGTTACTCTAGATTCTATGATTGAAAAAAAAAAAACAAACTACCTTCTCTAGCCACTGGTCCATGTTGTCTGATTCAATGAACTGAGTCATATCACCCTTATCCAATCTGGAAAAAGATAACATAGAATTAAACGAATAGTAGTTTTACATGAAAACATAGAATGAAAACTTTTGTATAATGAGGTCCTTTACTCTGTACGGGAGATGTCAGCTGTCAGTGTCTTTATCTGTTAACTCTTTAGCTGTCAGTCGATCAGGAGATTTTTTTTTTACCACATTTTGCAGAGCCCTTTATTTTATTTTTTTTTTTAAACATTTTGGGCGAAATGTATTAAAATCGAATTTTGCGATTTTGCAAAATTCGATTTTTTTTTTTCATTTACTAACATCGAAAATGGCATTTTCCTTTTCGAAATCCAGATTTCTGTTGTGTCTATTAAATGTAACGAGCGGTGCTTCTATGCGAGGAAAATGGCATTTTCGATATTAGTAAATTTCGCCCTTTGTGCTGTGCATGATTAAGTGTGATATTAGCAGAGAAAGATTTTTTTCTTGAATATTTGGAGTTTAAAGGCGAAGTATAGGCTCATTTTATCAAGGGGTGATATGCAAGGGGGAGATACAAATTGATGGGTGATTTAAGCTCCAGCAGAAAACTGCTACTGTGCTTATTCTAGTCAGCAAAACTATGAGAAAGGGGTAGTGAAGAGGACTATTGAGAACAGACAACAGACAGCAAGCACTGGAGTTTAACTCATTCATCCACAAGTATCTATTCTCCCCCCCTCCCATTGCAAATGACACTTAGATGAAACAAACCTATACTTCTCCTTTAACACGCAATGTATCATTTGTAATTTTTTTCTTTGCAAGTTCATTATGTTGGATAAATCATGTGAACAAAATAAAGATTTGCTCTTTTTTAAGTTGTTGCATTTTATTCATTGGTTTTCAAGTAAAACAATATTGTTTTATAAAAACTCTGTTTTTCCTGACTAGAACAATACCATGTATGTATCGGTAGGCACCCTTTCTAGCCTAGGAGACACCCCCAATTGAAAAGGGCAGTTTGGGGCTCAGTGGGCCTCTGTGGAGCAATCTGAGGCCTTGCATAGAAATCAAGGGCTCTGCAAGGGGCAATCTATGCTCTGTGGTCCACCTGGGACCAGGGTGGGAACAATATGTACTCTGTTTAGGGGGACTGGGGCTGTTTGCACAGTGGGCACTTTCACATTTGGGGCAATATGGAATCTGGGGGCTAGGGGAACTAACTTTGTTAAATATTGCAAACACAGGGGAAGCACTTATGAATGGAGAAAAAACCTTAAATCATGCTAGGATGCACTCCTAGGTCACACAGGCCTGCATCTGGCCCTCCTCCAGCAGCCAGTGTAATACAAATAGCTTATTTTGCCAGCTGCAAAAAAAAAAAACCATTACAGCGCAGGCAAGATAAGGGAAGTGTCACACTGCTGTAGAATCTATGGCAGGTGGCACTCACATGGATAATTAACGATTTATTGCACGTGCAGTTGAACATCTGTGATTAACATGGATTTTTGAGAACAGCTTTTTCTCTAAAAATGACAGCAATGCTATTGTGGCCACAGGCTTAATGGTTTGACTAACTGGAGAAAAGATCACATGCCCTGGTAAAATGGTCCACTATGCATGCTCAGGTTGTATTGTATTATTCTTTGTTTAAATAGAGCTGGCATATTCTGCATTGCCTTATTGAGAACATTTAACAGTTCACATCACTTCCTGTCCCTGTGGAGCTTACAATCTACCATATGCAAATACAAAGGGCATTTAATTACACCAGGTAACTTACTAATATATTTTTGGTCTATGAAAGAAGAGTTCAAAGAGAATACCCAAACAAGCACTGAGCGAACATACAAACTATAGGCAAAATGTTCCCTGGGTGTAACTGAACCCAGGTCCCAGTAGCACTGTAAAGTACCAATGCTAATCATGGAGCCACTGTGTGCCCTATCGTTGATTTTTTGAGGAAGCATTTATAATACTGTTTAGACTATCTACTTACTTTTACTCACTGGTTCTTACTAACCCCGTATTATGACAGCTTTAATATACATCATAAAACTGCAATGTCATATACTCACTGTGCTGGGAAAAAAAACTAAAATCTAATAATAACACATACATATTAAATAGATAAAATAAATGGCACCACTTACCTCTGTCCCTCATTAAGGGGGTTATTCTCTAAAGTCTGAATTGTTGTGTAAAGGTGTGAATTCGCCAGATAAAGACAGTCGCAATAGACTGCTGCTGTCACAGTCGCAACTTTATAATGAGAATTTTGTCGCAATCGTGACTTTACAAAGGAAATGTTGTCAAAGCAGGAACTTTAAAAATTGTCGCGGTCACAAATTTATAATGGGAGAATTGTCGCAGTCGAGGATTTGCTATGGGAATCCGTTGTTTGCGAGTTCGACAGTCGAATTCTCACTTTAGAGAACAACCCCATAAATCCATACGGATTATTGTTCTGGGAAAAAAACTAAAATCTAATAATAACACATACATATTAAATAGAGAAAATACAAGGCACCACTTACCTCTGTCCCTCATTAAATCCATACTGCTTATTGTTCTTCAAAACGATGTAATTTTTCCTGGCAACGTATCCTTTATAAGCTGTGAATATAGAATAAATGTTTGACTGCTGTAGATATTATATCGTACTTTTTCTTTTTTTTAAATGAATGATACAGCACGATGCATTACATGAATTTCATGTAATGTTTTGGAGTTTTAGCAATTACCAATGATAATTCTATGTATACTAAAGCTGAATATAATACAAAGGCAGATATCTGAGGTTTCAAGTCAGATCTGTCCAGATGCCAGATTGTTGCTCCATTTGACTACACACCATACCCAGATTTTCGCTGATCCAACTGTTCAGACACTCATTTGTTGGAAAAATCATTAGAACAGTGGCATGCATGTGCTGATTACTGCTCCTATAAAAGTCATTGGGGCTGGATGTACTATTCTGAATGATAGACAAAGACTAAACAACATTATTATAATTTAGAGGGGTCATTTTTACTTTTATACATGGAAAGACCTTCTGCCAACATAACTAGTGTATATGCACATTTGGGGTTTATTCATGAAAGTCCAAACTTGCATTCACCCCAAATTCAGGTATTCGGCAAGATACCATTTTTTACCGGTGCTATGTAAAAATAAATGCCGTGCCAATCCAAATAGGATTTTCTTTTCTGGTTTTACTTGTCCTTTAAATCATTTTAATAGCAAAGTGAGCCCTATGCAAACAGAAGGCATGTGTCCCATTGATAGAAATGCACTTGGCAATGGCAATTTAAGCAAGGGTGAAACTATGGGGGCCACAGCTGTGGCTAGTTATGTATCTCAAGAAGATCCAGCCACTGTGCCTCACTAATGTCCCTGTCCACATCCTGTGGATACCAGGAAGCTGGGTGTTTTTTTTTACAATGGGGGAGGAGAATCTAAAGGAGATTTTGCTACACTTTCCTGTGATTGTTTTTAAGGAAACCTCACTTTTATACTGTCAGTGTTAAATTGCCTGTAACCAGAGGCATAACTAGATTGGTAAGTTCTGCAGTTCAAAACATGTCAACTATAGCGTATACATGGCAAACAACAACAACAAAACAGATATTTGTAAAAGAAAAAAGTCATTGCAAAAATAAACTTCGGGGGAATTCATTAACTGGGCAAACTTTACATAGGTCTAGTAACCTACAGCAACCAATCAGCAGTTGTCTTTTATTATTCTTACTTCCTTATACCAGAGAATGCTGATTGGTTGCTATGGGTTACAAGACATTTGTAAATGATAGCCTTGTTGATGAATTCCCCTGTTTTTTTTTTTTTTATTTCATTTTTACAATTATTTGCTGAGCTCACTTGGTTTCTTTTTGAATTCTCATTTTAGTATTTGATTGTGGTTTTTCAGTTTCACAAAATGACATATGGAACATAACAATGAGTTATAAAATAGCAGAGTGCTCTTACTACAACTACTGTGGACAAATTTAGCTACATCCAGACTTGGCAAAATGCATTATATCTGTACTATGGCACAGTTTTCTCCCACAGAAATGAATGTTTGCACAAGCAGATCGATCATATATTGACCCCACTCTTATTCTCACATCTCTGTGTGATAGGGCAGAAAATTCATTGGTACAATTATCATCCGATTTTAAACACTGATATGAGTATTGGAGAATTTTTTCATTCATTTTTCAGGCAAATTGGAATGTCTGTTAGATCATTAAATTGCTAACTATAAGGATAATGATCTTCCCACATATTATGTAAAATATCTTCCATGCTACCAATACATTGTTACTCACTTCAGACTGACACAATATATACATTAGCTCATACAGTGTGAAATTAACAGCCCTGTGCAGGAGAAATTTCATGATCAGTTAAGTGCTGCAGGAATTATCTAAACTAGATTGATATGATGTATATTATTCACTCAGTTAATAATCCCGAAGCTTTGGGAAATGATCGTTACTGTAGAACTTGCAACTTCATTACAAACATGTCCAGAATTCAAAACTGATTACGTCTAGCTCTGCAAGAAATGCTTAACAGGAAGTAACTTATTTTCATGCCAAATTATAATAGGGCAGTGTTTAAATATTATATGTACACAGAGTTGTGAGGTTTAGAACTCAGTTCCAAATCAGTACAGGGATTGATCTTCTTTTCTGTTTGAGGTACCGTAAGTTAAAGGGAAACCTACAAGAGAACAGCTTAAATATGAATTGCTCTTATTAACAATATGCTAGGAAATTCTCAGTTACACAATTCAAAGTTTGCAAATCGTTGCATCTATTCAGCACTACATTGAAAGCCAAGATGTACAGAGAAC
Organism: Pipa carvalhoi; assembly: GCA_021901965.1. Lineage (NCBI taxonomy): Eukaryota > Metazoa > Chordata > Amphibia > Anura > Pipidae > Pipa > Pipa carvalhoi. The sequence goes on from JAKJJM010034871.1 coordinate 12,731, forward strand.
ATCATGTTTACTATAAAGAAAAAGCAAATGTTCACTAAAAATGTGGCAGGTTCATCACCAATACCCAAACTGACATTTTATATCACAAACAGTCGTTCCAGTCCCCCTGTTTTTAGGATAGTCCCCTCGGTCATAGTGGATTCTTTTGGAACTCTGCCTTAAAAGGATAATGTTATTTAGGCCCTACTGTATCTAGATTTCTTATTCTATTAGAGTTTTTCTATACATGCAAACATTTTTGTTATTCCTTTAATGCTTCATGGTTAATTCCATTAAAGAGTTTAAAACTGGTTTGGATGCTTTCCTTCAGTGTAAGAACATTACAGGTTATGGGTACTAGATAACTGAAGGTAGTATCTTG
>JAKJJM010034875.1:0-11641 GCA_021901965.1 Pipa carvalhoi
GACCGCCCCGGGCGCCCCCAGCACACGCTACGCCACTGCTTCCCAATAAAAATCATCCCTAGTACTAACAAGCTTTACTTCTCCTTTAAAATAAATGATCCGGGAAGCTTTTCTAAGATTGCCATCTAATTCTTTTAAAGCAAGTCTGAATCACCTCTGGAATGATTTTGCACGTTTTCTTTTAAATGAGTGCAGTCAGAGGCTTGTATCTGAACTTGTTTATTATCAGCCCGCAGCATGTTGGGAGGTAAGATTGAGAATGCTGTAGAACTATTCAGGACTATAACTCACAGAGTGACTTGAGGTAACAGAGAAATGTGTTGGCTGCTTCTACAACTCTTCTGAGATTTGTGATGTAAACAAAATATATTTTGTTTGTTTGTTGCACTAGAAAAATACTATCCAGGCAAGCTGTATTATGTTATATTATTAATTTCTATTCGATATGGATTTTAATTTGTCAGTATAACTATAATGTTGCATCTTTCCCCTTACAAAAGTTAAAACAGCCTCATTTCATTGGAGGTGTGGACCCAACAAGTTGTTAGTTGCTAGCATTCTACAGCGCTACTATTAATATTATTGTCCTACACCAGCTTCTGTGCTGAAAGCAGCCTCAGCACCTTTTGACCCATTTAGATTGTAAGCTCTAAGGGGCAGGGACCTCTAACTTCTTGTGTCAACCACAAACTGGCACTTAAAGTGTTGTATCCTTGTGATATTTTACTTGTATTGTGTAATGCATGTTTCCCATGTCTGTATTATATTTATATTGCTGAATTGTACAGCGCTGCGTAAATTTGGCGCTTTATAAATAAAATTATACATACATGCATTTGAAAAGACCAAAGTGTTGAAATCATCCTACAGAGGTGCTGTTCCAGCCTGTATTCAGTGCTGTTGGCTATCTTTATATATAGTATATATATCTTTATTTATAGTATAGCTTTACTTCATATATATATTGTCACTCCTCAAGGTTGTAGCTACTCAGCTGCACCATCATTGTAGTAAAATGAGAGTAAGGAAATGTACTGACTTTTGCTGAGAATTTAGTTGTTTTCACAGAGTAGCCTAATACACAATCACTCTATATGCTCCCTTACATAACCTTCTGTTACAAAATCAAAGTAAAAGGGATTGTGATAGTGTAGCACAGTAGTCGGCAAAGTACGGCTCGCGAGCCACATGTGGTTCTTCAGCCGCTGATCTGCGGCTCGCGGCGCACTAGCTAGTCCCGCCCCATAGCCCTGCCCACATGACCTCCGACGCTCCTGATTGGACATCGGCAGGTCATGGGATCGGGTGCGTTCGCTTCTCCCCCTTTGTGGCTCTTTAGGAAAGAGTCGCCGGGGTATGGAGGGAGCGATTTGGCTCTCTCCTCAGAAGACTTTGCCGACCACTGGTGTAGCAGATGATTTGTAATCAGTAAGATTAACCCTTGTAACACTGTAATTATAAAAATAAAACCATAATAAATAAACTTTGTTTATGCCTGAAAATATGGTATACTGTCAAGTAAACTGAATTAGAACTTAATTCCTTCTGAAAGTTACTGAACCTTTTGAGCTTGCAAATGTACAGACATCAGAAATATAGAAATTCAATTAGAATTGATTAATAATTGGGCAAACAATTTGTCTGCATTGAATCCTCTTTGTTTTAGTGCTCATTGTGCTGCCAGGATACCCAGACTGTTTGCCTATAAGGTAGGACAAGGCCAGCATGACGGGACATCTTGTTTTCTTCAACAGTCAAATTACATGTTTTTTTTTTTATTTTGTCTGAAGTTTTGGCCTTAGGCAACGCTTGTTATTAATCCTGTGGACCTCTTTGTACTTCAGTGGCTGTCACCTTCAAGTCACTGAAAATGCAACTGCAGGGGGTTAAGGGAAGAACCGGACTGGTTTGAGAAACAATTTAAAATATGCAGCAGCAGTTGGGAAAAATGTGATGATGCAGAGGCTGGTTTTCTAGAGCTTCCCTGTACATAATGCTGGTGCTGTGCTGGATAAAGAACAGGAGTCCTCTAACACAGGAATAACAAAACAAGTGCTTCTGCTTCTTTGCTAATATTTTGAACTTCTTATGCTCTAATAAATAGAGTAGAACTTAGTTCACTACCGCAATAACTTCATCCACTATGTTGCTTCTATTATTTCTTACAATGGATAAAGCACATAGAGTTTGGCTAATTAGATCCTAAAATTCTCCAGTGAAATAGTTAAAGGTATTTAATCTGTAGGTATACCTATCATCAGCACCAGCTCATCCATTGGGCCAAAAAAGAAGTCACTTATGGTCCATAGACAAAATAGTTTTATCTCTTTATTTAAAGGTACAATCCAATCTTCAAAAGTTATTTGCCTGTCTATTTATCACTGTTAAAGGACGAGGTGCTTAGGGCCCACCAGAAAAATCAGACCAAGGGTTGATGACATACATTGGCCCAGATGCTATGCACTGCCCCTCTACAGGCATTAACTCACAGGCCAACACTGAACTGCTCCAGATGCAGTACAATGTCCCCTCATACCTGTCCAAGATGCTGTGTAGTGACCCCGCCAATGATGTACAGTGCTCCCTTATACCTTCCCAAGATCCTGTGTAGTCCTCTAAAATGCTGTGGGGGCACTGTGATAATTTATTCACCACTTCCCCATATTTCCCTATTCATCAAACTCTGCAATGTGGTGAATTTGTGACCAATTCAGGCGCTAACAACAGTCATTGACTAAAGGAGCTCAAGTGCATGCACAGGTAATTAGGCTATTCATCAAGCAGTGGAATCTTTTTTTTGTCACTGTTTGGATTAAGGCGACTGTTCATTTAAAAGTGACAATAAAGACTGTGACAATGCTACAACAAGAACTAGGGGTATGGGGGCATAGAAAGGGATGGAATATTCACTTTTTTTGGTATTGTTTTTATATAGCGCTGATATATTATGCAGTGCTTTACACAGATAAATCATTCACTTCAGTCGCTGCCCCATAGAGCTTTCAATCTAGTTTCAGTCACACACGTATGTTTTTGGATTCTTCTGGAAGGAAATCCACGCAGGTGTGGGGAGAAACATACAGACTCCAGATGAAGTCCAGTGTGGAATTGAACCCAGAACCTCAGCACTGCAAAGCAGCAGTGTTAACCACTGAGCCACCACACTGCCCTTAAGACTGCACTTAATACAGTTAGGGGGACATTGTCAGGATGACATCACTGGTGGGATCTGCATCACTCCGCATGACTTTGCATCCTACTACTGTTTGACTGACTACAGTGCACAATGCAATAAACTGGGTCCAACGCTGTTTAATTCTTCACTATCCTAGTGGAGGAGAAGTGAATTTGCAACTATCGAACCATAGTGATTCAAAATGAGGCAAAGTCCCTTCAACAGTCAAACTCAGATTGTCATGACAAAGCTCCAAAGTGTATGTGAGAGAGTGTGCTATACAGGAAATAATTAGCATGCAAGCACTGAAGAGAGAGGCAGCCTATAAAGTAAAATGGGGTGCAAGGCCTACCAGTGTCAGGGCCCACCAGGATTTTTCCTGGTGTCCTGGCAGGTCAGTCCAAGATTGCCCAGCAAAGCTGTGCCTTTGTGTTTTTAGACTCAGAAGGTTGAGGTAAAATAAATGAATAATGCCTTTGCCCTGTGTTGCTATGCACTCAAAAGCATGGTAACATACCATAACCAAATTCTACACAGGTCACCCATGTGTGCATAAGCCTAGGACTTTGTCAAATGCATGTTTTTAAAATGCTTGCAATTTATATGTGAGTTTGTATATATGTATGCGTGTAATTCAGAAAAGATGTATTTTATGGATATTAATTTAGAGTGTTATAGTGCTCTTTTAATATACTTTTCATTGAGTAAAACACAAATATGGAAATTGTACTTCCTCAAAGTGATATGAAAGTATGCTTTTACAATGAAAGATAAGATTTAGAAACGTAATAATCACCTGCTGCATGATTTAATTTGCAGCATGCCTTTTGATTATGCATTGAGAAAATCAGTAAGATATGAAGTGCGGTAAACCTTTTGTATTTGTACCAAGTGTTAAAAACAGGATTACTGCTGTCAAATATGTAATTATGCAAGATGTGAAAACACTTTTTTCTGATCTTAACACTAATTATTATTCCCCAGGAAATGTATATACATTAATTAATAAAATAATAGTACGTTTCTGGAACATTCTTTTTACAATAATTGTATCTGTTCGAAACGCTAAAAAAAATTCTTAATAGTTTTAAAAAAACCTATGTTAAAATAAGGCTTTCCATATGGTCGTACAAATGGACATGCACAGTTTCCTATACACAGGCACACAATGAGTGGCCTGTCCATCCATGACTAGTGGCATTAATGGACTCCTAACCTATGTGAGTGTCTTTAATTATATAAACAGACCATATTCAGCCTGCAAGAGATGCAACTGTCACTGTACAACAACTACAATGGTTGGACATTGGGTTACCAGAATTATTGTAAGGGAAATCATACACAAGGCAATTTTTAAGAGTGTTTTTGTCCGAGTGTTTTTAGTAGCAAAATTATCTGACAGATGTACACAGATGGCTTCTTGCTGTTATCAGTGGGAATCACTGCAGAAAGTCATATACAGGTGCAATAATGTATACTATATACCTGCAATGATTTCTATGCAATAAAAATGAAAGCAATCTGTAAAATCTGCAATACATTATACTCTCTGAAACCCACTGCAAAGCAGTACATCAAAAGGGATAACAGACAGTCACCCAGGTGTCTCAGGGAAGCATATAATCATCACTATCTACGTGGAACCACTTGGTTTTCATTTCCTCGTCCAAGCATAATTACAGGGGCATTAACCTAATACAGAATTACAAAATTGCCCTTGCTACCAGCCTATACACAACTGGATGTCGAGGAGCATTTCCTGAAATTTCAGCCCTACATCAAAGAAGTACCAGGAGACGGCACACTCTATACTCCACAATCAGGTGGGGATCTTAAGCTCTGACCTCAAATCCTTAAAAGGACGTCCTTAATTAAGAAGAGAGGGTCCTTTACATAATAACCTGAACCTCTAAAATAAAATAGTTTTATTTCTGTTGTCTTATTTTTCTGTCCCATGATGTTATCCATGATGGACCCTTGTTGTCTGCAAAGCCTTCAATCCACTTTTCACACACAACATAGTCCAATATAAGGGCATCAGTCTTTGCCCATAACATAGTCTATGTCTTAATTTCTTCACCTGGCAAAATTGACTTAAGTCTTGATTAGCTTCTCATCACTAAAATTAAAAAGACCCGGAGAAGCCCTTCTTCTTTGCTGGTCTTATAGTATACAAAGAAAGAGAAGTACACAATGTAAGTCTATTAGACAATTATTTCTCAGGTCAGATGCACAGCTATACTCACCCACCCAAGTATAGATTATCTAATAGTTTTCCATATATTCAGGGGAACAAAAATGAATTTAACATGTGCAATTTTCTTTTCTGCATATAATTATAATTACACTAATGTCAATGATCAGGATACAATTTGACCTTTAGATTTTTGTTTTGCTCATAACAAAGATATTTTCTTTTGGAATTTTACCCCTAACCAGTTCAAAATTATCTTTGATTATATAATTTATACAAACAAGGCATCAGAAAACATTTTTATAGCGTATTTTGCCTATTACTGCTCTAATGACATTTTAAAGTCTGTTAGACTAAATTATGCTAAAATCTGCTATACTCTGAGTACAGTAGTTTGCTTTTCTCTGTTGATATATAATTAGAGTGACTTGAATGGTCAGGCTAAGTGTTAATGTAATTATTTCTTTCATTAGGGAAGTTTTATGATGTCAGTGATCAGTTATGTTGTGATGTCATCAAAGAAAAATGAAGCTAGAGACAGTTGCATGCAACCTTAGATATCTAGATTTTTGTGTTTGCAGCTTTATATTTTAACTAAGAGAGAGGAAGAGAAGCTGCAGCAGCGGTGTATTCATCTGATGATCCTGGGCTGTAACCATCAGATGAATACTTCTGCTAGATCAATCAGGTAATTTTGCTATAGTTCTCCTTTAAAGAGTTTTTCCTGCATCCTGCATAAGACAACACTTCAGGGTGAACCTCCATTCATCATAACTTCCAAAACAGTGACCTTTTTTCAATGTTGGTCATCTAATTAATGGAGTAACACAGCAGAGTGCGGCCCTGCCTCTTTATTTCTTTTGATCCAACAATTGTGGCTCTTACCACAGCACCTAGGGATCACGAACTTGCAAATAAATCTTGCCCAATAAGGACTGAGAGTGCTTCAAGAATTCTTTTTTGTAGTTACTTAATTGAAGTAATTATTGTTTCTGTAAGTAATTTATGGAAATGCTCAAATCATTAGCTGACATAGCAGAATGCCTGTCCAGCTGGTATGGTGGTCTAAATCAAGCAGAAAGCTCTAACAGAAGAGCAAAACATGCAGGTAGAGGATGTCCAGGAGTAAAAAGAAACCTGTGGAGATTCTGAACTTTTACCGTTCCTAGATGCAGTCAGAGTAAGGTTAGGGTGCTTGTTAGTGTGCAGCTGTTTTTGTGTGTCAGGTCACATGGGCTACTGAGGCCCCAACAAAGTGTTTATCAAGGGTTATCTCCAGTAAGTCACAATTAGACAGGTCTGCAGTGTGACAATGTAGGGAGCCCTCTGGAACTGAGCTTTTGTGAATGAACTGACAAAATTCACTCATTAAGTATGCAAGAAATGTTGGAATTAGGAATAGGTAGCTGACTTATTTCCAAATGACCAAAGGCAAAAGGAAAATATACTGATTCATTTGGGACATAATTGTATGTAATTGTCACTACTTACTTACTTACAAACAAGGTTACAAAGGTCATACCATTTAATACATAATTAAATAGATCATATATAATATGTTTCAAGACACAATATATATTTTATATTGCAAATTTTCACAGTGAAAGATTCATTAGTAATCCTTAATAATGATCCCATTAACAACATGCATTTTCACTGTTTTTCTAGGTGATAGATTTCTAGTGAGAGAAAAAGAAGAAGTGATTGTGACAAGCAATTATGTCACCTATTTGAACAGCTTAATTAGCCACTTTAATAATTATGACATCTAATTTGCCTTTTAATTCCATGTCCTCCAAATTTTACCTTTGATTTTTTTTTCTTTAGTAAGATTAGAATCCTTGATACCTCCCAATATACCCACGAAAAAAAACCTTTTCTCCTAAACTGTTTGAGCTGGTAGTCGCCTTTATACAGTGGTCCTTTTGGGCAGATCTCCTCCAGCTTCTGTATACACAGTCCATAGACAAAATGTTTGCTCAGCAAATTAATGGTGTAAACAGAATTGCTAGTTGAGATCTTCTTCCGATTACTTAAGAGTGACAACAAACAAACCGTTTTCAAGCACTTTTCAAACCACTCTGGTAAACAGCCATTTACAGTTTGTGCAAGTGATTAACATGTTAATTAGAATGGTTGTTTTTAGAAGAGCACTTGTTAACTCTCCTGCTAACTCCTGCCAAAAATACTGTTTATATATCTTGATGTGTTTATTACACCCTTTTAGTATTATTTGAGAGCTAAATGTATTAACCTTAACAGACTAATATATTGTGATATAAACAGTTTTTTGTATTTGTGTATCAAGAAATTAAATTGATTTTAAATTACAGTAATAAATCTTTGTGAAATAGTGAATGCCTTTCTTTATTAGTGAAGACTGGAAAGAATGTGGGTGGTCCTTCAGGAAAAAAAATAAATAAAAAAAACACAATGTTGTCCTGTGGACCAAAAGGGTATGTGTATAGTTAGATGGGAAGTTTTTAGATATGAACAAAGCAGCAGTTTTAAAAGATCAAAGAATGCAGCATTCAGATCCCAAGGGATAAGACACACAATGCTTCCTAGGTGAAAGAACACTGGACATCTGCAAAACAAAATGACAATGCAATAAAACAAGTGCCTTTGAAACTTCCCTTGGAACTAGTTAAATGATCCTTTGATTTATGTCTGTAATGGGCTTCCTTGTTTAGTAATTCTGAAAAGCAAGGCCCCAATTAAGGACAAAATGAAGAAATTGTAAAGTCTGTCAAAGCAAACAAACAGGTATTTGTGACTGAAACAATAGAAATGTAGAAAAATGTACATATGAATCCAAAACAAAAACCCACTACTGATATCAGTAAAGGAGAAGTATACCATATTTATAAAATTGAGTTAGTTTTACTTGGCTACAAATATTTTTGCTTTCTTTACATTTAATAAAGGTAAAGGACAAAGACCATAGGAAACCTCTTCAGCTCAATACCTTGGGCCAGATTACGTATGCTCCGAACACACGCGGAAATGCCTTTGCGAAGGTATTTCCGCGAAGTGCATGAGGCGCCCCGCTCAAATAGTCGCGGTCGCGCTTCATGCACTTTAAGAGCAGGCGAACAGAGCGTAGAGCATACGTTATTTGGCCCCTTGGCTTGGCAGACCCTGATGATTACTAGGGAATAATGGGGAAATGATTCAAACTTAACAAGGATTTCTTAGCCAGTGTGGGTCATACGGTGGCTTTTTCTCTGTTCCCATACAATATGTGTCCATATTTAATATTTAGGGTGGGGGTCCATAAATCCTAACGTACACTTGGGCCAATACCCTTTCAGTTTAGGAACAAAAATGTACAAAGTATATGTACTCTTTTTTCAGTTCTATTGCTTTTTCTTTTAATTGCTGTCATATTTTATCTATTACATTAGCAAATACCTTACCTAGTGTCTTCTGATGAATGCTATATAATACATATTTATCACATGCTCAGAGAGCATATCATTAAAATAAAATAAAATATTTCAGAAGTTTTACATTTTAAAATTATATATATATATGTGCAAAAATGTGCTTTCTTGAAACAGAAAGTATTTGCCAGCTTGCAAACTGAGCAAAGATGGAATGCTTCTCAGTGGGCGGAGCTATGCAAATCATCCCTTATCATCTAAATACTATCCTATGCATCTCTGAAACCACAGAGAGCATGCAATGCTAAGTACTGTGGTATTATATTATACTTTATGTGGACTTTATTGTGTCTTGTATTGTATGTATGTATAATTTTATTTATAAACCACCACAAATGGAAGCAGACAGACCAATATAAAACAGCAGAATTCACAGTTCTCTGGGAGACCACAGAACATTGTGAACAATACTTGTACCTTTACTGCAAAGAAACCCTGCTGATTTCCTTTCCCCTGCTGCCCCCCTGCTGATTTCCTTCCCATTTTGCCCCCCTTTCCCCTGAGCTGCCTGACCCACAACACCACCTATACCTCATACTGTGCTGCCTGCCCCACAACCCCCCTCCCACACTGTGCTGCCTGCCTCACAAACCCTCTCCCACACTGTGCTGCCTGCCCCACATCCCCCCTCGCACACCATGCAGCCTGACCCACATCCCCCCTCACACACCATGCAGCCTGCCCCACATCCTCCCTCCCACACTTTGCAGCCTGCCCCACAACTCTAATACCACACTGTGCTGCCTGCTCCACAATCCCCCTCCCCACTCTATGTCCTCTGAAGGAGGGGGGGCACTATCTTGGTGCTCACTCCGTCCACCACTGCTTCCTGATCACAGGAAGTTACAACATTGCTGAGGGCCAGGGGAAGGAGGGAGGAGCACTGTAATGCTAAGCACTACAGCAGACAGAGCCAGTCTGGGGAAGAGCCGGGCTGGGGAAGAGGTAGGTAGGGACAGGGAAAAGGAGGGGGCAAGCACCAAGATAGCGCCCCTAGGCAGCTACCTACCCTGCCTACTCCTAGTCCTGGCCCTGGCTTTCTGTAATAGTCTAATGCAGAGGTCTCCAGTCCGTGGACCCCTCTGCACTGGCCCACCTGATGGTGACGCACGCACACGAAGCATGTCACCATCATGCAGCTGTCAGTGCGTGTCTGGACCCGCCCACCCTCCCGGCAGTCCGTTAAACCTCTTTTGTATCTGAGAACCAGTCCACCGATCCAGAAAAGGTTGGGGACCGCTGGTCTAATGGATCAAACTAAATTGAAATTAAGATTAGGGGATGCTCTTTATAATACACAAACAAGATAGAGCACACAATCTATTTACTAGGGTGCTAATTTGAGTTAAAAAATTAGCGTTCGCTCCTCCCCCTTTGCGGCTCTTTAGGAATCAGCCTCTGGGGAGGAGGGAGCGATACGGCTCCCACCAGCACAAACTTTGACGACCACTGAACTAGGTTTTTGAACTTCTTACTGCATCCTGCAATCTTTAGAGTAACTGTGAGAGCTATATTGCATCCTGCATCCTGCAATCTGCAGAGTAACTGTGAGAAGAGAGGAAGTGAGTGATACTGACTTTCCCCCTACATAAAGAATCCCTAATGGTTTAATATGCCACTGGCAGCAATGAATGTACATAGGAATCAGTTATACAAAGCTGATTCTATAGAATCTAGGGCAACAAAGCATACAATAAACAATATATATGTATAATCAATATGCAATAAAAATAACAAAAACTTATTTTTTGTTTTTAAATTAAATAGAAATGTATACCATGTTTTCAGCACAGACCCTGTCTATTAAACATAGGTGTATAAAGTTTCTTCAACCTAAAGACAGGAAACAAAATCTACTAAAATACAGATAAATACAAGTATTTTTCTCTTTCCCGTTTAGGAGTAAAGTTCTATCCTCCATCATCTATGACGGTTGTCCTGCCTGAGCGACATATGATTTACAGATGCAAATAAACATTTTTCATTCTAGTTTCCATTTAATAAAAGTGTGTGATTGATTTTGATTTTACACACCTACCAGACAAGTCTAAACAATACATATTTCCTGGAATCCATTCCTGCAAAAAAAAAAAAAAAGAATTCACTGATAAAAAGATAGCTTTGACTTTAGTATGCTTAATGAAATTACATCATGCATCCATTAAAAAATCATCATTGCCATGGAACAATTGGATCTTAATAAACTGCAATTTGGTGTCTATTTGGTCATTCAGAGTAAGTAGTTTCAGTTAGGTTTTCTCTTTTGTTCACATATTTACCATACTGGGATGAGTTAAAAGCATTAATGACATTCAGAAAAGACTATTTAAAGGGAAGGCAATATTACATATCAGGTACAGCATGTGATTGTTTTTAAAGGGATAAAGTAAATATAGATCTACTTTTACTAAATGTAACCAACTTTATCTACTATTGAATGAACCCATCACAATTCAATAATAATTATTATGATGATGGTGATGTTGTTGATGAAACAATCCTCCTGATCTCCTATGTCAAACACACACCAGATTTTCATAATGCTTCTTACAATAATAAAAAAAAGTATTTACCAAAGAACAACCAATAAATGAATTCTACAATCCTGTTGTGTGTCTCTTTCCACACACACCAGAATAGCAGCAAATAAATAAATAGGATGAGAGACAAGCATGTAGCTTAGCTATGTTCATTAAATACATTGGGCGAAAGTTATTAAGAGCGCAAAGACTCGGCCGAGAATTCTCGCGACAGCACTTGGCGGGGATCTCGATTGCGCTCCTCCGCAATCGAGATCTTTCGCCCAAAAGTAGCCATAAGTCCTAT
>JAKJJM010034896.1:0-10849 GCA_021901965.1 Pipa carvalhoi
CCCCTTCGAACTTTTCTTATAATAAATTGGGCCCCCAAATGTGTCATAGATCGCGGGCCCCTTATAAGACTCCCGGCAATAATGCCCTGATGGCAGCCATGTATTCATGTATTCATATATATCATATACAGAAATAAACATAGTATTTTAATGTAATGTATTTTATATAAGGGATCATCCACTGCATGCTGCCTTTATTTTTAAATGTAAGGATTTAAAGCGATATTTAATAATCCCGAAAAGACTTAGGGGGTCATTCCGGTAGGTCCGAATTTTCCGTCCCGAATTCACTTGTAGCAAACTCCCATTATAAAATCGCGACCGCGACAAAAAAATTGTCGCCGTTGCGAATTTATAATGGGAGTTCGCTATAAGTGAATTCGGGACGGAAAATTCGGACCTACCGGAATGACCCCCTAAGTCTTTTCGGGATTATTAAATCCTCTCGTGAGATGATCCTGCGGGAGTTTTCCTTTTCGAGTTCCCGAATTGGATGTTTCGATGGAAAGGTATAGTACCCATAGGAGAGTTGGCTACCTTTCCATCGAAACATCCAATTTAGGAACTCGAAAACCAAAACTCCCACAGGATGATCTCGTGGGAAAATCTCGCGAGAATAAGCCCGAAAAGACTTGAATCCGACTATTCGAGTCCTTTCGAGCTTACTAAATATCACCCTTAGAGTATTTGCCCTATCATATATATTTTTTCATATATATATATGTACTGTATATTTATATTTTTATACACATATTTGTTTATTTTTCTAAATCAAGATAGTCACCTAAAGAATAAGTATGAGTTAAGTCAATCACCATCGTTCTTTGTGCCTGGTAAAACATATTACTTTCAACTGGAAAATAATGGAAACAAATTTTCATCTCCTGAATTATGTAGTACTCATTTATCATTTTTGTATTTTCCCTTGCCCCTTCATGGAATTTTACAATTTCACCAATGCATTACTTGGACTGATAGCAGTGCGCTGGATGGATATAAGAAGGTTTATGGGAAGAGAAAAGTAACTATGGCTGCTAAAGTTTAACAGCAGATGCAATGCCAGTGGTAGTGTTTGTTATCTGTGGAATGAAATAGGTTTATGTGTGTTCCTTTAATTTTGTTAAGTAATATTTTACATTGCTGCTGCAAACAGGCTCACCTGCTGGCATGATCACTAGATGGCAATCTTTTGGAGTAAGGAGCCAGATGCAACAAGACTGATATGTGTGTTGTTTGGTTATGTTAATAAAAGCTTCATCTTTAACATATTTTGCATCCTAAAAAAATCTGATCACTACACCAGTAACATCTTTATAGAAGCTAGGAAAAGTCTGATATTCAAATGTAATATATACATTCCATGCTAATGAATCCTGGAAATTCTCACTTAAAATAATAATTGGATCCCCCTGGATATTTAGATATGAAGAATAATATTCAGCATAAGTGAAAATAAATGTGTGAATGATGTTCTCAGGAATATTTAATTACTTCATTTTATTGCTAGTTTAGATGCTTTACTAAATGCAAATGAAAGTCATGAAAGCAATACAATGCTACCTGTTTCATTTTTATATCTACAACCACAGGCTTTATCTGCATCACATAAAAGAAAAAATTAATGGCAAGTCTTTCGCTTATTGTAAACATATCACAATGCTATAAGACAATTGTGATTTGGGCAGCAGAAGGTGTTTTTAAGAGACTGGGATATTTTAATCCTGTTTTGCTTATGAAATAGTAAATCAACTTGGACAGTTACCTAAAGGCACACATCAGATAAATCCTAAACAATAGATTTGCGTTGGGTTCCTTTTCTTTCCCAAAAGGCTTAATAACTCTTTATTATAACGTGTCTGGAAGTAGATCATCAGTTATCTTCAGCTGCCTAAACTGCTCTTTACAGTCTTTAGAGTACATAAGAATATATTTACAGAACAAGAAATATAGCATTCAAAACAGATAACATTACATTTATCTAATCATGTTTAAAAAAAGAACCAAATGTATTAAAATTAGTAATTCTTTATTTGCCTTCCTCTCCCTTCTTTTTCCTTTCCTCTTTCTTTCTCCTCTGCCAATTACTCTCACTCCCCCAAGTGCCCCTCCCTTGTCAGAACCAAAGATGGAGTCTTTTCTGCAATGATTAGAAGAGGAAGCTGTCACAGGGTCACAGGCACACACAAGGGGATACCATGGGAACTGGGTCGCCACTAGAGGCACTATAGCGAGCCCAGAGCCCGTTACACCTCTGGAAGCACTAAGGCGTATTAAACATAACACATAGGAATATTTTGCAAGGTGGTACACCTTCTAGAAGAACTAAGGTGTACGGTGAATATGTGTACGAACATGGTGGTACATCTCTGGAGGCACTAAGATGTATTGAGGCAAGTGCAGGTAAACACACAGGAACATGGTGGTACACATCTGGAAGAGCTAAGGTGTGCTGTGAGAGGAACAGGAACAATTGTGACTTAAGGGATGGTGTGGATTCTCTATACCACAGTGGGAGTTGGCAATGGTTAACTCTGAGGTACAGAGTCTAAGGAGGGCCAGGTCTTCACCTTTAAACCCCCGCAAGGGGGTACTGAGCTTTGCAGCAGGCACCTCCCAAGTCATGGCCCTCAGGTTAACCCCCCACTGGTGGCAGCTGAAATGACTCACAAATGGGAAAACTGGCGGAGTACTTGGATCGGCAGAACTGTAACATAGGAGGCTTATACTAAGTGCAGCAAAATGCAAACGTCACTTACAGCAACCCCTGGGCACCCATAACACAGCACCTCCTGGAGACAGCGCAGAGTATGATATCCACTCCTGGGACTACCACTCCTTGCTCAATGCTGCTGAGACATAGCAGAGCTGAACTTGAACAAAGCTGTGGTGCTAGCTGTGAAGAGACTCACTCATAAGCTGCAGAACCTCCTGGACGTAGACACTTAGAGTTGATCCCTTAAGGCTGTCTTGGCAAAGCTGAACATTGCAGGAGAGTTGAAGCAAAGCAGGCTGAACACAGGCATAGACAAGCAGCTCACATAACCAAACGCCAGGAAAATGATCCACTTCCTAGATTGACAAATGGACATTGATACTCAAGCACTGTGCTAATCACAGCACTCATTTTTAAATTTCACGTGTGACATCAGCCGGCAGTGATTGGCCTCTGAACCCGGAAGCACTGGGCTATACACAGTCCCAGCATTTGCTGGCTGCCAGAAGCACCGGAGTCACAAGCGGTGCAGCTAAGAGGAAGCTGCCGCTCATGACAGAAGGGGGCAAACCTGGGTACAAGATCTCATGGGGTAGGCTCAACAAAAGAAATCTGCATCAAGCGCCAGTGTGAGTAGTGAGCAGCTTCCACCTCGCAGCAGGCACTCCAGACCACCCATGCGACTGAGTCCTGAAGCGTCACATGGCTTGGGAAGAAGGTAGAAAAACAGCGTCCCGCTGCCTCCGCAGAAGAGATGGCTGGCTGCAAGGAAGAAAGAGCTTCAGAAGCAGCACCATAGGGATCAGGACACACCACAGGAACACACACAGGACAGAAGTAGCAAACAGCACAAGCCACAACAACCAAGAACAGCGCCATCACTCACTGAGCAAGTGCAGGAGGGATTTTTCACCAGGAGATTTAGCATCATACAGGGCCAGGGCTGCGGCCAGCAGTGCTTCAGAACAGAGCCTAATGGACAGTATAAGGAATTCAATACTGCAACCAGTTACAGCTTTCAGTGATTTAGGTGATAACATTAGTGCTTCCATTACAGGGTGTGATACTAAGAGGTCAAGTTCGGTGGAGAGACCGTTTCAATCAAGGAGACAGGATTTAGACATAGAACAACCTGCGTCTCCAGCTGCACAAGGTGAGGCAGGAGCACAACATAATGTTATATCTGCTACACATGACAAACACAAACAACAGGGTTGTATCAAGTGACAACGCAGCATTAAAATGTCTATTACAAGGGATGCAGGAATTAATAAAAAAATTTCAGACGGGGAAGACAACAACAAGGATTTGGAGTTATGACCTGCTCTTATTTCAGAGTGAGCCAAAGGGCAAACATATGTGTGTTTTGAAGGGTCATTAGGAACACATCTTAAGCAAGACATTAGACTTTTGAGGGTTCAGAATGGAGAATACATAGACATTTTCTCTTTACTGCCAGTTGACCGTACCAGGGAGGTTATCGACAATGACAAAACCAGAATTACTTACCTTGGCGAATAACTAAGTCCAAGTAAGGTAAAAGCTGATAGCATAAAAGTAGAAGATTTTCATATAAAAAACAGGATTGTTAAGTTTATGACTAGGCAATCAATAACAGATAAGATGCGTAAAGGTTTTACAGTGTAACTATATTCAATACAGGGATTCTCCTACTGTCCTGTAAAATGTAGTTATTAGGATAGGTCCACTCCTGATTCATGAACACAGATACTTTTTGTCCCGTTTTCAATTTATAGCAGTACTTAGTACTAAATGCCTTAGGAGCTTAGGCCTATTGCATAGTGAATATGGGACCCATTCATTTAGAATAAGGCAGCAACAGAAGCAGCGGAACGAGGTTTACCAAGTGAAGTCATTAAAAGTTTAGGCAGATGGGGCTCACAACGGTATATATTGTTGTATATTAGGCCACATAGGCTGAAAAGATGTTAAAAATAAATCCCTGGTTTCAACACAGGAGAGATTAAAGCAATTATGAGTTATAGTCTTACTTCTTATTTCATATTTTAGATGTTATTCACTGCATCACAAGGACTGAACATTCTTATACTTACTGGGTCGAAAAAAGACCTACAGTTAGTCGGGAGGGACAGCAACTAGGCACATGTACCTTCAATGGTTTGTTTTTAGAGGTTTAAGATGGGATAAAGTGCTGTGAAAAGTTAAAGAAGGTTTAATCATTAATCCCTTCAGTTTCACTCCCCCAGCCCCAGCGCTTCTACTTCCCTCTCACTGCTTTAATCATTAATCCACCAAAAAAATTGTATTACTTTGCTAAACCTCTTACTCCAACACGTGGCTTGCTACCTCCTCTCCTCAGTATGCCAAATCAGTGTGCATGATTAAAGGGAGGGGAGAGGACTGCCCAGCCCCACCCACAAGGATCTGATAGGCAGATTGCTATACTAGTTAGTAATGTTCTAGTCGGCAGCTAAGTGAAAGTACAGGGGAACAAAGAGAAATAGAAGTTTTAAGGTGGGTGGGACTACATTTTTTATATCAAAATATATTAAGATATGTAATGCTTCAACTGTTTATTCAAGCATTATTACATAATTTGGAATGTTTAATTTAGCCTAGATGACTTCAAATATCAGCCTTCAGATCCCCTTTAAGAAGAATAGTATTAACTGCTGGCAAGAAACTGCTGGATTTATACATTTTTCAGACAGCAAAATCTATTTCTGGCAGATTGATATGGAAGAATTTGGAAGAGAGAGCAAGGTAATAAAGTCTCTTAGGCTTAGGGAAACCCAGGGGGAGTGTGTGAGAAACCTGGAAAAGCAAACCTGTAGTTATCTAAGGAGAAGCATCTTAGGGGTGCTGGGCCCACAAGACTGAGGTAGCCACATTTGTGGAGTTTCTGGAATAACACTGTTACTTTGGATATATGGATTCTTATATCTGATGAAAGATGGAATTATTGTATATGGATGCTGGAACTGAACTTGTTGTTTTGGATTTTTGTAAATAAAAGTTGAAGCTGTTTTGGAAAAGCACCCCTGACTGCTGTGGACTTTGTACTCTTTGCTGGGAAACTACTACAGAACAGGACTTATTTCAAGGTACAAGGTACATCCCTATAAAATAATTTATTTTTATTTTATTTTTACATTTTATTTTTTTTTTTCATTTTGTTTGTTTTGACCCCACGGGTGTTGGAGCCCATCAGGGAAGTTTGTAACAGGACATTAACCCCTGAGGTGATAGGCCCGGCACACCATGTCCCTGGTCATTGCAGGAACAACATTTTGAATATGATCCTTTGGTAAGTTATACTGTAGTTGTTTTGGGTGTTTACAGAGAACTTTTTTTCACTTTTAAGATGATGTCTTTGTGTTTCTTACATTTTGATAATTATTTGGATATGTATTTTATCTGACCTTTATGCTGTAATGGATGTTGATTTTCTTTCATAGATGGTAAGTCAGTAATACAGCATGAATCGTTCAATATAACAAAAGTATTCTCTAGGGAAGTTAGTGATTTCACACTCAGTGTAATTAAATCTAAAGGCCATTAAAGAACAAAATATGATTCATAATTGATCAGTATTTCTTTTATGTTGTGATATTTTATTTGTGTTTAAATGTGTTACCAGAGCTGTAGAGGGAATCAGAAATGTTGCAGTTGCCATTAATAAGAGTAAACAAATTACTGGTTGCCCTTTCCACATTAATTATAGCCTTTTTCATTTTTTTTTTTTTGTGTAATGAAGACACATGAGTATTTCATGAGAACATATATAATATATAAAAATATATATGTAACAAGGGTGTCTGAAGGTCTGACTAAAAGGGACCATGGTTAGACCAAGGAGCTAGGACAAAGGTTAGACTAATAAAAGAGGACAAAGTGTGAGATCATAAGTCATGGCATCAATAACATTATAGTGCTGTAAATTGCTACTTCCATATTCTACTTTACATGGGGGTCACTCCTCACTGAAGAGCCAGCTCTGTATCATAATCAATCATGGGCACCAGAGGTTTTTCAGACAGAAACAGTTTATTTCACAGCACACCAAACAGGAACACACTTGAAACTTAGAGCACATTGTCATCTTAAGGACATAGAACATACTTCGGTGCATAGTTACCCTCTGATACCAACAAGTCAGGAACAGCTCTCACCATTTTCTGGCATGTACACAGGTACCCCACTCCTTGGGAAACTTAGAGGGATTCTTGCTAAGCATCTGAGATAGGGTACCACTATCTCCAGATCTAGAAAACTACCACCCTAAGCCTTGCCAGGGCAGCATTTTAGTGTTTTAAATGCAGGGTGTCATGAAAGTTTGACTTTATCCCCACATTTTACATAAATTCTTATGCACTTAAAAAACTTGTCCAGGGCAACCCAAGAACAGTTACTTGATAGGCAAGGGGAGGTTTATAGTGAGCAGGGCTGTGGAGTCAGTAAGCCAAAGCCCCGACTTTGACTCAATTTCCCCTAACTCCGACTCTGACTCCTGACTCCGACTCCCAACTCCAACTCCACCAAAATGGGCACCGACTCCGACTCCTCAATCTCCCCTAGCTCCGACTCCTCAATTTCCCCTAGTTCCGACTCCGACTCCACCAAAATGGGCTCCAACTACGACTCCACAGTCCTGATAGTGAGTATGAGGTATGTAGAGAAAGTGTATAGGGGGCAGAGAACCACACTGCATCTAAAAAAACTGCACCTGCTCTTTTATGGGCAACAATTAGGGGCAGTTGACTCAAAAAGCCTTTTTTTTTTCTGTTTTCTTTATAAAAAGTTTGTTACAAGGTTTATTGTTCTGAAAAAAACCCATTCAACTCTCTAAACTTGTGCAAGGTGTGTTCTGCAAGGCTGAAGCTATTTGCCATTTTTTAGTTAACAATTAAAATTGTTAACATGGTGGGAACGCTTGTTTCAAGGCCACTTTGGGACAGTTCAGGAAAAGCAAGACAAGGTTGAATTGTTGAGAAATTTGTTGTTCAGGAAGCAATCCATCAAGTTACCTATGCACGTGCATTTTAATATTTATATGACTTGTAAAAAATTTGTTTTTTTTTTGTCATTAAAAATATAATTACCCCCTCAGCATTCTGACGTTGAATTCATGTGTAAGCCATGCTAAGTAAATAAATAAATGTATTTTTACTTTGATGGGTGTTCTAGCTGGGGAATTTCATAAATATATATTATCTAAAATACCATCGGAGACTAGGCAGGGATGTGGGATCTAAAATGTCTGCAAACAGCAAAGGAAAACAAAACAATTAAATCATTTATTTCAAAAGGTCATATTTTTACCATAAGTACTGTTTAGAATTCATTTCCATGCCAATCTAAATGGAAATTTTTTCTTCTCATTCTTTCTCTATTATTTTACTGGTAAAAATAAAATGCAATGAAGGCAGAACACAGGTGTCAGGATATTATTTTCTGCTAGTTCTTTACAAATGCTTGGCCTTGTTCATTGTTGCATTGATACTTCATTCTAATTTCTGCAGCTCTTAAAGTTATAAAGCAGAAAATTACAAAATTAAATGATCATTTATACTTGAATTAATCCATTATTTTATATAGCAATGAAGTAGATAATACTTTTTCTAGTTTTAATTACTTGTTAAATCTTACAGTACTTCTGTTTTGTAACTTTCATTTATTAAAAAGAAAAAATTGTTTACAAAGATAGAAGTTACTGATACTGCACTTACATTTTGGTATAGAAAGTAGCATGGCTCTCTGTAACACATGATGCATTCAGTTTGAATGTTTGTGTTTTTTTTTTGTTGTGCTGCAGTTCTCCTGTTGATCTCCATCACTGGCTTCTACAATCTGCTTGCACAATCCACTTGTACCATGTTTCTGTTACTAATACACTGGATACCTTACCTTTGCCTTTCACTAACTATGAACCCCCTCAGCTCTTACATTTTTGTTGCATGATCAAGTTATTTCAAATACAGGCTGATGACAGTGACCTTATTAGCCTGCCTTACAGTGCAGACGTCTCACAAAAGAAGCCCATTTAAGCTCCAAAATCTATTTTTTTTAGTTAATGCAATTAAGATTTTTTATAAAATGCATGTAATTTTCTTGTGCATTTTTTCCTATTAAGTGAGTTTTAAGAGTTGCTGACCCCCTCCCATGGCTCCCAACCCCAACAGTGCTATGGGGTTGGGGGCCCTAACCTAGTTATTTCCCTACCTAAGTCCCTCACCCCCTACCTAATCATGAGGTGAGGGACTGAGGTGGACCCGCACCCTGAAACTAGTGGGGTGCAGGTCCAAAACTAAACCTGTAAAAAAACAAACAAGCAAAAAAAAAAAAATCAAGCAATTCAATATAAAACTGACAATCTATTTAAATCCAAATAATCAATAAAAAAAAACTAACAATCTAACTAACAATCTAAAGCAAAGCTAACATTCTATCTAAACAAAAACAAAGTAGCAATCTACAAAAATAAACTAACAATCTATCTAAACAAACCAACAATCTACAAAAAATAAACTGACAATCTAAAAAATCCTAAAGAATAAAAGCATTTGCAAAAACAATTATTAAAAACGATAAACAATTAATTACATTTAAAAAATCATTAAAAGAGCTATAATCAATCTACTCACCGCTTCTGAAGTTTTCTCTTCTGCCCATGAAGTAATCCTGGATGGGCTACTGTTGTCTGCGATACCCTTGCTCCTCATCTTGGTCCACAGTCTTGGTCTGGCGTAATCCAATGGAATCTTCTTTCTTGATCCGCTGCCGCCACCCAAGCGCCGCTGTAAATACAAAATGCTGCAGGTCTGTCTTCTTTCTTCTTTTCTCCGCGACTGAAGCTCTTCCTGCGCTTCTCAGCCCCAGAGGGAGCTTTTATACCCCAAGCCTCCTCCTGATTGATTAATTGCTAAGATTGCAATTAACCAATCAGCTGCAGGCATAGGGTATAAAAGGAGGAAAAATACCTGCAGTTCCCTCACAGGTCCGCTCCTCAGCTATAAATAGGGTCCCTGGGAACCCTATAAATAGCTGAAAAGTGCGGGAAGAGCCTCAGTCTCGTCGTTACATTGCGTCATGTTTCTGCTTCATGACCTTCTTAAACCCATCTCTTTAGGGGCCTGACACCCGATTATAGAATTTACTTCTGGATCCTGGCTGCGTCTGTTCTGATTCTGTTTTTTCCGTGTATGACCCCTGCTTTAACTCCTGACTATTCTGCCTTCTCCGCTCCCTTGACCTCTGGCCTGGATTTCCATTTCTGCTGCTTGCCGCCTGCCTCGAACTGTATCCGTTTATTGGACTTCCGTTAACCTTTACCTTTGTGTTTAATCTCTTCCTCAGGGGCCGCAACCTTTTTGCCTTCAGCTGCGAAACCCATACCTCCATGCGGAGGTTCCTGGCAAAGACCTGGGGCAGCTCAGACTCCACACCCTGAGTGTTGAGTACTCTGCTATTCCTGAGTTATCAGATTTGGACTGCTGGCTCCTTCTCCTCCCTCAAGTACTAGTGCCCGTTCTGACAGGTTCGGAAAAAAGGCAAAGTTCGTGTCAAACTAACGTTTTGCCGAGCCGTTCACTCAACACTAGTATCTTCCGACAACCAACAGATATATAGTTGAAAACAGCACATGTGTTTAAAATTATTTATCCTTCTGCAAAAAAATGCAGAAGCTTGCAAATACCTTCATAAGTGAAACATAGGACCCATAGAGACACAGGGTGCTAAACACTGAGTTAATTATTCTATGGAAATCTTGCTCAGAAATATCACATGCAAGCTATAACAATTGTGTGACATATTTTTTGGCTATATAGTAATGCAGCGTTTTCCCTCCAGATCTCCTGACTGAAAAGGAAGGTATGGTGACTGTGTATTTGGAGCCTAATCGCATCACTCCTGCAAGCCCAGGTAATCAAGAACCCCCTAGCCCTTTGCAATCTGTAAAAAACCTGATCGTAACCAGGAGGAGAAGAAGCGCTATAAGTGAACTGATATAAAATGAATAATAAAAAAAAAATATATATATATAATTAGTAATGATAAATATAGATATAGAAGTGATGAAATAAATAAAAATATAAATATAATGCCAAGAAACAGTGATATGAAAAACAAAAAAACTCAAAAAATATATAAATA